>JBBPCS010008094.1:19674-32050 GCA_037974645.1 Hollardia meadi | reverse complement strand
TTTTTAGTTTGGCCCATGTCCCATCTGCTAACATGGAGGGGGAGGGGTTTATGACCTATACTGCAACCAGCCACCAGGGCGTGGTCGAAATGTTTTGGCTTCACGTTTGGGAGGCTGTCATGTCGGCCGTCTTTATTTACAGTCAATAATTAACAGATGAGAAGTGATATTTAGCTATCAAATCTGAAGATTCATTCAAAAAAGATCAATGATTATCATACTTCACATAATGTTCCATATTGCACATTAGAACACATGGTGTCTCATGCAGTTGTAATTATTGTAATCAAAGGAGAGACACAGATTTATTCTGTATTTGGATCCCTGTTTGATGTGGAGGGTGGAGCCACCTCATCCCCTCGTGCCTCTGCCGTACATCTCGCTGCATGAGGTTGATGAAGGAGCTCCTCCATTATCCATGATGCTTCGTAGTTTGCGCAGCATCTTCCTCTCAGTCTCCACCGCCAAAGAGTCAAGCTCCACCCCTGAGTCTTTAGCATTGCCTGCTCTCACACCGCTGCCCCTGCACACTGGCTTCCACAAACTAGTAGAACATCCTCATGGCACTGCAGACACTGACTGATCAGGAGCTCCGCAGAAGGTACAGCCAGCTCGGGCCTTTCTTGTACACAGCCTCGGTGTTCTTCGCACATACAGGTGTACTCCCAGGTACCTGTAATCCTGCACAGTTTGCACGTCAGCCCCGATCGATGGAAATGCGCCTGTTTAAATCCACCACCAGCTTCTCCATCTTGCTAGTGTTGAGCTGCAGGTGGTAGGCACCCTGTACTCAGCCTCCTTCCTCTCACTGATGCAGCCCACAATTGCAGAGTCGTCAGAGAACTTCTGCATCTCACAGGACTTGTTGTATATGAAATCTGAGGTGTAGAGGGTGAACAAAGCGTTTTTTTGACATTACTAAGGCTCAATTTGTCCCACCGACATCCCTAGAACACTCTCTCTCTCCTCTATTGATTCATACTGATGTGTGCAGTGTCACCAAAACCCTTTTTTCTTTTATTTCAAGCTGTCCCACAACATGTATAGTGCCAAGGACCTGCCAAGTGATGACATTTCTGAGTTGCCTAAGACATGTAGTGACAACACCATGAACCTGTTAAAAAAGGGAGAGTCATAAGGTGCTGCAACGAACTGCTAAGCAAAGAGGGGAGTACACAGACTTAAGTACAAGAGGGAGGGCAGGAAACGAGACACTGGTGAAACTAACGAGACTGGAGCAGGCAATCAAAACTGGCAGGAAAAGAACAAAGGCAGGAAGTGTAAAGCAAGGCATGACACACGAGAAAAGACAAACTAAACCCCAAACCATGACACTTAGATACTTATTAAAAAGCAAAAAACAAACAAACACATGAAGCATCATTTAAAATTTGCCTCTAGACTCACACTTCAGACTATTATAACTTGTGGCTTGTCAGTATGCATATTGGTAGAATATTGACTCTTTATTAGTCATTATGAGGCACTTGTTGTTGTTTTCTGCATGATCGTATTCTATAACTATTAGGTCATTTATTAAGAGTTTTTCCTTTAGTGAGTTGGGGCGTTATAAGGAGGTAGTGGCACAAGAATATGCAACTTAAACTATGTTCCCCATTCTAAAGTGAGGTCTTGTTCATAACTAATTCAGTTTGAGTTGGATTAATAAGTGTCAGACTAAGACTTCACTTTAAAATGGGGAACATACTCAGTTAAAGATTTAATTTAGAGTCTTTGGACACTATGAACACTTGTAGTTTTGTGTTTTCTTACACAAGAATAGACCATATTTGTAAAGTGTTATAGAAGAATGACTATTCTTGGAAACTACCACCTTATCAGGCCTGTACTGAGTAGAGCATATTAAAAATCATCATTCATGTACAATAACGTCTTTACTTACTATCAATAAGCAGTAATTATGAGGTTATTGAGGGAAAATTCTTAGTTAATGGCCTGGTAGTTGTAGAATATAGTCATACAGAATAAGACATTAATTTTAGCTTTATAATAACTAAGTGTTAATATGCTACTAATATCCATTAGGGCTGCCACCAACGATTGTTTGCACGATAAATCAATCTATCGATTGCTTCTATTGTCCAACCAACAGCCCAAAACTCAAAGATTCACTCATTCATTCATTTGCTAAGAATAGCAGCAAATCCTCATATTTAAGAAGCTGGAACCAGCAAATGTTTGATATTTTTGCTTGAAGAAATGTCGAAAATGATTAATTGATCATCAAAATAGTTGGCAACTAATTCTTTCAGTTCGACAAATTGATTAATCATCTAATCACGGCATAAGCGACTGGTTGATATGTGTTCCTTGGTGAATATCCAAGCATTGATATAAGAGTAATTGCATGCCTACAATAAGCAACAAGACCCTCCCTTGGTCTTTGATAATGGCAATTTAATGTCATGTTCTCAGCAGAGGGACACACGCTGAGATAAGAGTCATCTCTTTTCATCAACCCCTCTATGCTCAGGGCATGTGAAATCCATATCCGCTCTGCAAGCCAAAGATCTCCTGCAAAGAAACAGAAATCACCTCCCGACACTAAAAAGCTTTTAACGTCAAGGATAAACTCTGCCATTAGTGCGAGTGTTGAGAGGGAGCTGGAGTTTGGGAGAGGAACATTTTTCGACATGATTTATAGGCAGTGGCACTTTATTAACTGCATCGATGATGTTTTGCAGCAATATGAATTTTGAATAAAGCCTAATTAATGCAGAGTCATTGATTGGAGCAGACAAATCCATCAAACAAATAGAGCTATTTATCATGAACAAACAGTGAAATTTGTATTCAGCCACCAGGTGACTATTGAGTAGTTTGAAAGACCCCAAAGAATAGGTGGTCAGAAATATCAGGAAAATAAAACCTCAGTCATGAAATGTCACCACTGATTTCCTTTAGAAAAGTGTCAGCCTCCATGGTGAGGTGCTGTAACTGGATAGATGCAGGCTGTATTTGCAGACTGTGTGGAATAAATGGAAGTAGTCCATCACGACCCTAAGTCCTTGAGTAATAAGTATCCCTCAGGGCTGTAGGGAAAGCAGAATGGTAATTGCAGACAAAAAGATTTCGAAAACCCATTTCCGAAAAAAACATTTTGTTGCACTTCACTGGCATCCGGAAAATTCCACACTTGCCTCTATCCACCAGCAGTGGGGAAACGCATGTCTCTCATTCAACAAAAGTGAGAAGTAAAATATAATAAGACAAATATCCAGACGAGCATTAAGAGGCGTAATGGATTACATAAAATTTAAAGTATAAAACCTTAAATCCGTGTCATAATCCCTGTGAGCCGCATCTGCTTTAGAAACATCAAGTGCTACAGAATACGCTGCTGCGCTGCCTGTAAAAGCAGCACTGATTGGAAGAGCCTCTTTTATTGCTCTTGTAGCGATGATAAAGATGGGAGTTTTGCTCTTATCCAAACTGGGGCTGTAACGAGTGCATATAGCTGCTCTTCAAGAGCACGTGTTGCCTCCCGAGTCTCAAAGGATGGATGACAAATGTTAGTTGACACAATCCATTAATGCTTGTTGTGTATATATATATATATATTAAAAAAAAGACTCCATAAACTGTCTTGAGTGTGACTGCTCATGCTCGGATATGATTCTTGTTTGCTGCCATCTGGTCTAAAACGGCACAATGGTTCTTCCGCCTGCAGACTCTGACAATTGACCAACTGGTGGAAAACTAATTGCTTTAGTCACGTTTAGTACGTCGCACTAACCTTGGGTGATTTAACAAAGACTGCACAGCAAAGGAGGTCTGGGTATCTCGCTTATCCTCCGCTGCATCCGTCCCCCGAGCAGCCTAATATTGATAGGTATGTGTTGTTTGCTCTGCGCTCACGTGAAAGAACAGCGAATCGAATCTCCATTTGCAAAGCACCACAATCGACGGGAACAGGGCTGCTTAAGAGTTCATATTCAATGGTTTGGACATTGCAATAAGGGAAACAATTTTATGGTTATGTCCTTCATAGGAGCACCCCTTGCGTCACCCAGTAGCTATTACAAAGGGTTACATCATCGTGTTTTTGTGATCTTTCTGCAGTTAATCGAAATGTAACGTTAAGAAATGATGAAACGAGTCAGTTACTGTACAAAATAACAAGACACGGAAGTTTTGAGACTTCATGCAATGGTTTTCTCAGGCTGATAAGAACTCTCTCCATGATTAGCGAACTGCACTTGATGCGTAAAATCAGTGGACTGCCCCTTTTATTTGGTATCTAGGCTGGTGCAGGTCTGCACTTTCATCACGATTTACCATTTTGACTTTCAGTTTCATTCCATGAGGCTGATGAAGGTTCCCGTCCAGACAGTCAGTGACATGTGAGATGATGTTCTAATTTTATAAATGGCATATCCCTTCTGTTGCTTGGCTTTGAGCGACTCCGGTATTAAACTCTGATAAATGTTACTTTGTTGGGATTTTCCCCCGGTCAAAGGCCTCTTTTAAAGGCCATGTTTGTCATAATCACTTCCTTGCTTCTAAATGCAGTGAACCGTGCTCACAGAAGAAGACAAGAGCTTAAATGTCAGCCGCAGACCGGGTAGGAATCCTCAGCAGTTTGGCAAGGACATCTTGTGTGGCTCTCTTTGGCAGACGGCAACTTGAAGTAGTAATTGCTTTTTAGCATCACCGGGGTTTGAATCCAGAGCGAATGTAAATACGATCAAATGAGATTCTGATGGTGGCCTGAGAGGCGAAGGGGGTGAAAAGTAATAAGAAGGAATGATATCACTGGGGAGAACAAAGTGCAGTGATTACATTTATTTCCACTGGCCCATTACTGGAGCACTGAGGGAAAACGAGCGCTGAGCTTTCTGTTTTTGCAGTGGGCCACAGGCCGTTAAGAGCCCACCGGCCTTTTTTATTCATGACATGTCAGAAAAACAGCTCGCTTTAGCGTTGTCCTTTGAGAGTTCTTGGATGATTTAGCCCAAATTCATTTGCAGAGAAAAGCATTTTTATGCTTCTAAATTTCAATTGTTTTTTAAATATCTAAATGTTTGCCTGTAGAGGATGGATGTTTAAATGTTTACTGCAAATTGCCCCTTTGCCATGTTATCAAATCCGCTAGCGGGATGGATAATTGTCATATATTAGCTCTTTCCTATTCACTTCCTCAAATAGACTTGGTCCTAAACACTTGGAAACCTAAATGAACAGACAGAACTGGGGTTAGGCTTAGGTTAAAGTTCATGCTAATCGTATTGAAATTAATTTACTGATCTTAGGTACAAACAATGTTTAGTTAATAGTTTGTGCATCATAATGGGCAAAGTAATGAAAGCATCTCCCACATCTGTCATTGGATAATTTCCAGGTGCCATCCTTATTAGCCACTTTTGCCTTGCTCATGCATACCGCGAGTCTGGGTGGCAGTGGCAGTTGTGGTGTCCTGACTGGCAGACATGATGGATACCCCTCCATTATCAGGGCGTGCTTCTCTGCCCCTCGTCCCGTGGGACTCGGCCGCTGCGACGTTTATTAATCGGCTGCAGATAATTCCTAATAAAACAGTAGAAGTGCCAAGGCTGCACCGCTGAGATCTGGAATGGCATACATTGTGTAGGACATGATGCATTACCATGCCAAGGCTTTCCCTTGACAAGAAACTATTATTAGCGTAAGGATTGCAAGCCTCGTGGTTTTTTGCACAACTCAGCTGCATTGTGACATGGCTTTTCATAGATGGTCATAGTATCGGGTTCAGTCACTTATCTCACTGGATACTTCAAATGAAAAGAGCCTGCCAGTAGTAGTTTTTGCCACAGATTGGAGATTTTGTGCCTCTCGAGCAAGTGATTTTCAAACACATGGCATCGTTTAGTACCCAGTGTTCATTTGAAATTTGCGTGGCTTCGCCCTTATGCAACAAAACCTGTTGTTTTTTCATTCTATGAGCCTATTCTTCACAGCTTTTCAGGTAAATTGGAAACACAAAGGGAGTTGGTGCCTAATCCAGCTCCTGATTTAGTTCCTGAGGCTCCTCAGCTCTTGGGACTTTGCGGTCAAAAAGGGGCACCATTAATCTTTCAGACCTCGATGATGTGCTGAGTTCCTGAGGAAAATTTTGTGTCTGCTCTACAGGGCCACATAGACGCCACATATAGGCCCCTCTGATGTGGAACAACCTGTTCCAACAACACAAAGTCAGGCTAATATTAATTGTCCTGCCTTAAATCCAGTTTTAGTCAAAGGACTGTGTCCAACAGTTACAATTAAAAGTCTCATGGGTGACTACTCGTTTCTGAAGCAGGAAACGGTATGGCAGCCAAAAGATTTGAGCTGAGAAATAGGCAACGAACAGGACCTGGTTCATTGAGGTTTTTCAGCCTCCATTCTCACACGACAGGAAACAATATGGTGGGTGCTTCCTGTTCACAAACTTTCTCTATCTGTTGTACGAACAACGTCCCTAGAGCCGTCACATTGATACCCACAGTGTGATAACAGTTGAAAGTTGCCAAAGTTTCCTGGCCCGGGTGTAGCGAGGGGCACTTTGTCAGCTTTGGCTCATGATCAGCAGGGGTTTGCTTTTTGCTCATATTTCCAAACTACTTCCCACCTTTCCCATCATGCACAATGTCATGATGTTCCAGGACCTGTAACACATGCCCAGTGCCCTTTATGTCTTTGTAGAACACCGAGATGCTGCTGGAACACCATGGCAGCACATAAATACTCTCGTCTTTTGTCAGGCAAACAGAAAAAAAATGCACCGTGACCCTTAGAAATGATGTACTTATGACTGAGTGATTCTATATGCACATACAGTATTATGCTCTGCACTTTGCTTTGAGTCATTACTGTTTGCCACTGTTTTTTATTTATTTATTTATTTTTTGTGGAGCTAAAGTGCATGACGCACAATCACGGGGGGGGTGCTTTATTGTTTTGCCAACGGAGTTCCATTTCACAGCTCCATGCTGTGAAACGGTAGACGCAAGGCGGTGCACAAGATGGGCCGGCAGCCAAGGCAGGAAAGAGCTTTTCATTAGTCTAATATTCCTCCTGTGCATTGGCTCCTTTATTATGCTCCCGTTTCTCTTACCGGAGAGACGGATAGAGGCAGTGATGGGGAGATGCAGCAGAGCCTCTTGACCTTACATTTAAATAATTAGAAGTTTCCCCTCGCAGCCATGATAAACGACATCGATTTGTCACCGTGTTCTCCGTGTCGCTGCCGTTTGTCCGTCGCAAACCAAGTAGAACTTGATGAAATGTTTTTTGAACAGCCATTTCAGAAGTTTGGCCTAATCCAATTTGGTTAACTACCATTTTAACATGATTTGTTAATGATGAAAGAAGCAGTGCAGTTGCTGTCCAGTTGACTTTAATCCCCCCGGCTGTGCACAAGTCACTGTTGTAATGCCTGTCGTCACGCGGGCACGGAGTGGGATCTGAATGATGAGAGCGACGCTTTTCTAATGGTTGTTTTTTGTTGGCGGCTCAAAGCCCCCACTGCTCTCTGCAGACCCTGACCGTGAAGAAAAATTACGCAGAATTTTTTGCAGCAGTGCAAATTTAAATCGCCATTATTGTCATTAGTTTACATATGCCATCAAGTACAGACTTTGAGCCCATTCACCACAGAATACGAGTACGTACACTTTTAGCATGCGTGTCCCGATGGGAATGAAACCCCCGAGGTTACATCTGTCAGTGTTAGTGACATCCTTTCACCATTTAAGAATTATCTAAATGGTTTGGCAGACTGTGAGGCAGGGCTGTTTGGATGCAGTTATAATCGTAATGAATGAGTTTAAGCCTCAGTGGGCATCAAAGGGAGTTAAAAAGTGTAGTTTTTGTGGCTAAATATGGAAAATCCCAATGGAAAACACAAGAGATTAGCGAACAGGGCTATTATTATGCTTAGTGGTGGTGTTGCTAAGAGGAAAAATTTGCTCTGGCTATTAAGATTTATTAAAGTTATGGATAAATCATGGTAAAATATTAATAAAGAGCCAACACTAACTGCTTGTCTGAGACACTGAATCCAGGTCTCCAGAGTCAAAGGCAAATGCATTACCTCAATTTTAGCTATGCTGCGTGAACATCATGTTATATTAATTATTAATTGCAATTAATTCCTTAATTATCAATAACAAATGTCAAAACAGTATGTTGTGTGGTTCACTGTACATTTTGAAAAAATATCTAATATTGTTATTTATTTTATCGGCCTTTAATGAACACCATTTCCCACAATACCAAAAATGTTGAGAAAATGACTGGCAATAACAGAGGGTATTAGAGATTAGTCGATTGATTAATATATAATAGATTAATCGTTTCAGTCATTATTTTTTTAAGCAAAAATGTCAAACATTTGCTGTTTCCTGATTCTCAAATGTCATGATTTGCTGCCTCTCTTTGGGTCTTTGGGTTTCGGACTGTTTTTAAAGGTATCATTTTGGAGATTGGGAAATTGTGATGACATTTTATAGACTAAACAATTAATTGATTAATCGTGAATGGCCTGTTTCTACCCCATGCCTTCTAATAAGTAGGTTGCACACAGACAAGGGACATACAATTCTATTTCTTTACATCTTGCTGGCTGATAGGATTGTTGCTACTTGTGTTGTGCTATGCTAACACCATTTCCCCAGTGTTAAATTATGTTGGCCTTTTTTAAAGGCTAACTTTAGCATTAGCACTGTAAGCTAGCGCTTTAGCTTGCCGTCTCATGCATATCAGTAAGAATCACAACCAGATGTGAGAAATACCATCATGGAGGTTATTGTGCTGGGGGTGCTTGTATTATTTGTATTAGTACTGCAAAAATGCTCTTTTAGAAGTCGTAAAGTAAGTAAGTATACATGTACAACTATGATATTTCTGTGTGAGGCAAGATTGAAAAAATCTGTTGATATGCACACATGTTTTTATATGTAAATGTTGCATATGTTTGCTGATTAATTTCAATTAATTATGGTTTGTCTTGTAGGGGGGGGGGGGGGTGCAGCTGTGGTATGTAAAAGGCAACAAGTGATAGAGCCTCACAGTCAGGGACCAAGTGTTGGTCATTTTTCTTGTTCTCTTGATATAAGTTTCTTTGGGGTAATTTGAAGAGTTTGCACCGCATTTTTCTTTTCTTGTATTTTTCCGTTTTTGTTATTTTTTTCTTTCCCCGTACAATCCAAAACTGCACTTTCCACTTGACTGGTGACAGTAATAAAAACTCCAGGTAAAGAATTTTTTTGGGGGGGAGGGGGGTTATGTTTTCCCCCCCTGGGCCAAATCTTACATGAGGTATCGGAAGTGGGAAATATAGGGTTAGGAAAATATCAGCAGATTAATCGATAATGAAAATAATCATTTGCAGCAGCCTTAGAAACAACTGTGCCAGTGAAACTCAATATACACACATCCTCGCTGAGGAAACTCGTGTTTGAAATGTGCGTTTCATTGAAACCACAGCGGGTTTAAAATCTAAAAGGCAGTGCTGTATTAGCTACTCACTTATCTGTAATTTAAACTCCAGGAACACGTCTCAATTTTCAGAAAGCCTCATGAAAGAGATGTCATAATGTGATCAATAAAGCTAGTCCAAGACCTTCCAGATGTCATGGTGCTGGACACATTTGTATTGACGTGTGTATTTTACCCAGAATAAAACTTGAAATCTGCCGCTGTAACGGCTCCCGATGAGGTTTAACTAAAATCAAGAAGATTAATTCAGCCAAATGTTTGTATAGCTAAAACTCAGATCTACAATTAAGTGCTGTGTGAACAACAAAATATAGCATGGTGTGATCCTAGCATTAATTAAGTTGATTATGACAAAGCGTTCGTAGGCATAGAGAATAATATTTTGTTTCACTGTGGGAAAATGATAAAATTCTAATTAACAGGGGATGTTACACGGTGGGCAGACGACTTCTTATGATATAGCTGTTCTGGGATATTCCACTTTAAATGGAAGGAGTTTCACTGTCAAGACAAACAGTAAATGAGAGAATACCCCACTATGTTCCTACTGCTTAGTTAATGGATTGTACTCTGCAAATTGGCTTATGCATTTTGCCTAAACGGTGCCTTCGCTTTTATCACTAATCCACGAACAGTTACTCTTAATTAACTCAGCTTTCTCTCGGTGGTAAACTGTTTCTGGCTCTGCATCTAAATATCCAGGGAAAATCAATTAGGGGGATAGGGATCTGTGTCCCTAAAAAGCACAAAGGCTAGTCCAATCCCCAAGGCTGGGGTTGGCAGGAATAATGCAGCATCTTTGTATAGAGGTGGGTTAAATGCCCTGTGCCTGCAGGTCTGAGAACAAACATTATTTCTCCACTGATGATGTCTAAATAGATCCCGGATCTGAGGAGACGTCTAAAATAAGTGGCCAAGTCGAGCAATTAGGTTCCAAAGTGCCAAGTGAAGTGACATTAAAGAAGCAGAGACGGTTTTCCCCCTGTGCTGCAAGTGGATGTGAATAAATTCTTCAGCATCTACGTCTCCTCCCTGGAGAATTACAGTGCGAGTTACAGCTGCAGAGAGAGCGAGCGAGAAGGGGAATGGAGGGGTCCAAACTGCGAGATGTGCGATGCTACCTTCACTGCCTGAGTGCTACACCATCCCTCATTAGAAATTGACAGGAAGAGACGGGTGCAAATTATGCCCGCTTAACCACATCATAGTGTTAGGCAGCGGGGGTGTGTGGTTCCTGAAGTCGTCATTTTTAATGGATGAAAGCAAACTCCATGTCTGGATTTAGAAGCGGCAGAGCTGGTCGTGTAGCTAAACTCATAGCTCCAGTAGGGATGGCCAGCATGGTGGACCAAGGCCGCTCAGACCCGCCCACTCTCTGGCTTCACCTGTTTTTTTTTCTTATCAGCTCCCTTAATAGACTGTAATGTATAACCATTTTCTTTGTGTTCTGCAGCGCAGGTGTGAATCACTTCGATCCAATAAAACTGGGAACTCTGTTTTCATTGGCTGTGTGGAATGATTTGGTATTATAACGCAGTTGACCTTCTCTTTTATTGCCGCACACATCTGTTCATTGAATTCCCTTGTACTTCTTCATATCCCCTTGAGCCCTTGGAATATGAAAAGATATTAGCAAAATCAGTGTTATTGGCTCCAGGCGTGGGCGTATGTATTGTATGGTGGCCTCTTCTAAAAAAAAAAAAAAAGTACATCTCTCTTTTTAGGGCATGCGGGGTTGTGCATCTTTCAATGACTAACAACAGGATAGAACTAGAATGGCACTCAGTAGAGCCCATACCTCCGCCAAGGCCCAACAGCCCTCTTATTTAAGCCTTAGCACCAACTGCAGCAGCTGGTGACACTCTGTTAGCACCTTACTGAATCCATATTAACTTAGCTACACATTGGTGGTAGTTTGAGGTTTCTAGCGCTATTTGTTACCATACAGCAGCAGGAAAAGACTACCCCCCTATGAAAACACGTTTAAATCCACTAGATCCAGATTTGTATTTGGATCCGCACTAAATTGTGCACACTCATGGATACCGGTCAGAAAATTTATGAAAATGTAAAAGAAATCTCGCAATGTTAAAGAAAGAGATAAAGAATTCCTGGATCTGAGCGAAAATTGAATGGGTTCTTCCTTGGCCCATGTCGCACCTTTCCACCAAGTTTTGTGGAAATCCATTCTGTAGTTTTTGCGTAATCCTGGTAACAAACCAACAACCGGACACGGCGGAGTGGCGGAGGTAACAATCGGGTCGAGCAGCACACAATTTGAATTTAGCTCCAGAATTCAAAGAACCTCTTATTCCAAATCATTATTTATCCCTTTAGTTGTGTCTTTGGAGTTGATGCCATTTAACACAGCTTTAAAAAGAAAAAAGAAGCAAGACCTTGGGAAATGAATTAATGTGACTATAACCTTGAAACAGTCGAGCTCCACTCCCCTTTAATTTTACTTTCAGACCAACCTTGAGATGAATTCCTGCTCTACAATTCAAACTTTGCAGGTAAGCTCCTGCTGCACGGCGGAATCCATCACTCCCCACCGTTAACGCCTATCATTTCAATGTGTCACACGTAGGGAGAAGGGCGATACATAACCGTTACCTGCCATGTCAGGACGTTGTTCATCACTCAGGGTGAGTAGTGAGGGCCCTTCATTCTTTTCCACATCTCAAACGGGAGGGGGGGGGGTGCTGCTTTGACGTTCCTCCTGAGGGGGGAATTAACGCTAATGAAATGGCAGAAAGGGAGACGCAGGTTTTGCGGTAAATGTGCAGGTGAATGAACAAGCCATACATTTTGTCTGAAGGCATGTCATTGGTTTTCTTCAAATGAGCCGTGAGCCAGATTCGACCTCAAGTATGCAAACCAACACGGGGGGGGGGGGGGG
>JBBPCS010008094.1:0-19664 GCA_037974645.1 Hollardia meadi | reverse complement strand
AAACCAACCCCCCCCCCCCCCCCCCCCCCCCCAAACCCCCCGCCCACCCCCGACTTTTCAGGTACATGCTTGGTTGGCGCTGATATTGTACAAAGAAGAGTTTCCTTCATTATTTCCCCGTGTACGGAGATAATTTGCAAGATAAGAATAGCACCTTTGATATTAAAGTAATTATCATCCATTTAGGTATTGTTTGCTGCGTCTCAAGAAACCATTGACTGTAATATAATTAAGTTGTTGGGGGCTGAATCTATTTTGGTTCCCAAAATTGATATTGAATTTTATAATTCATTGTTTTTCTCTTTGTGTCGATAATACTTGACCTTCTCAGTTCTTAATCTAGCCGTTTGTACCGCAAAGAATCCGCTGTGCAATATCCAGGAAGACGTGCTGCAATATGTCGTTGAATTTATACGATAAGTTAAAGAAGATTATGTTATTTTGTGGCTTGATGAGAGAGCTCCTTGGCTGCGGGATTGTACCAATTACATTTCAAAGCAGGAGGATTAAGGAAACTTTTAGCTGAAAGGAAGGAAAAGTAGTGTTTCGAAATTTGTAACACTGATTATTTCTAAGCATCCTGCAGTATACGCATTTTAACCGAGAGACAGATTAAAGTATAGCGTTGATGAAGCAGAAGAAATTAACCCTTTGGGCCTAATTAACATTTTTGAGATTAGCATAATATTCTCCGCCGGGATGCCACTTCCCTTTTTTTTGGGGGGGCTCTTTTTAAAATGAAACATCAAAGCTGAATTGGCTCGCAGACATCCCAAGTCTCCCAATTTAGTGAGAAGGATGCGGACCCGGCGGACCACCACCAGAGAAAATCAGTGAGGGGATAATGAGGAAGAGGAGGTGTCAAAGGATCCAGAAGATCCTGCGTTGGGAGATTATGACTCTAATGGCTGCTGCTTCAACAGCTTGTGCTGCCCACTGAAGCCTGGAGTTGGAGGTACAGACCTCGTCGTTTTTCACCTCCGAGGACAGCCGGCGGCCCGCTCTCCCTTCTCTGGTGTCACAGAGCCCATTACAATACTAACAGTCTTATTCATACTGACACTGAATAGATGTAGATGAAGGGCTGAGCATGCTCTGCCTACTGGGGCTGGACTGATGTATATGTGCGGTCGACACCAGCTGGTCATCCAGCTCAGTGATGAATATGATGCCGGTGGATTGATTCATCAATACACAGGTTGTCTATGAGAAGCCCTTTCCCTGAATTGATCAGATTACATGTGATTGTGTTCGTGAATATTGGCAAGGACACGACCTGAGTAACCTGCTTTGGGCAAAATGAGCTTGTATGGCACTAGAGCCAGGAGGCAATTAGCCTAGCTTCGCAAGACTGGAAGCAGGGCAAAACAAGCAGCCCACCAACAGCTCTTAATGTCTCTCATTTGTTTCTGTAGCAACTGGACTTTGGAGTACAAATTTATTTAAATTTAGTAAAGAGGTTAAACGATGTTCTTTACAGACAAAAATTGCAGCTGACTTTTCTGACCGTATGCAAAGCAAAACAGCTAACATGCTAATGCTTTCCTGTGCTGCTGTGGTTGTTGAGGTGGCTGTTGTACAGTATATCCTTTTGTATAATGATTCTAGAGGTTATGTTACTGCAGCGTTTCACCATCTATCTGTATGGATCACAGACAGTTTTAGCTTTTTTGTCCTGGTAGAAGAAGTTCTTAAACCTCAAATACACAAAGAAAATCTGCTACCAACTGTTCTTTCACAATGGAGTCAAGAAGAGATCTCTTCATACCTGCTAAAAATCATTGCTCAGGGCAGAAACGAGCTGCTGGGACTCTATTAGTAGATGCTAGTTAGATGAGTTAAGTATGCAATTAGCTTAGCATAAAGACTGAAGCAAAACAACTAGCCTGCCTCTCCTCAAAGTTCAAAATTACACCAATTGTTTCTGTACACGAACAGTTGTTGAAAGCCTTGAGAAAAAGCTAGCAACTGGACTTTGGACTACAGTTATTTTATCAAACTATTTATCTGCAATTATTTTTGGTAAATGAAGTGAAAGAGGTTAAAGGATATTCTTCAGAGACTGACTTTTCTGACCGTATGCAAAGCTACATAACAGCTAACATGCTAATGCTTTCGTATGCTGCTCTGCCTGTGGAGGTGGCTGTTGTATATCCTTTTGTAAAGTTATTTCAAAGGTTTGCTGCATGTTACCGCAGCGTTTCAACATCTAAATGGATCCCAGACAATTTTAGCTTTTTGTCAAGTTTTTGTGTTCTTAAGCCTAAAAATACACAAAAAAATCTCCTACTGCTCTTTCACAATGGAGTCAAAAATAGATCTATATCTACTAAAAAAAGAAATCCACATTTTTCAAATGCACAAGGTATTTTTTGACAGTTTTTTACAAAGCCAATTATTATCGTCCATTGCTTCAAATCTAACTCTTGAATCAATAGATTTTGTTATGGAAGCAGTCAGATTGAAAGGTATTGAACATCTGCACAAAATTGGACATTTATGCAAAAATATTAGTAGGCGTATGATCCTTAACGCATATCAGTTTAACCCTGCTGTTCTGCTATCAGTGTGTCTGGCAGACAGGCTCGACAGCACAGCATCATCTAAAACCCAAGACTTTGTCAGTAGCAGATAGCAGACTTACTAAAGTGCTCAGAATGAGGTGCCAGCACTGAGGTTCATCAGTACTGGTTAACTTCAGGCAAACTGACAGGAAACATGCAAACCAGAACTACGCATGCATGCATCCGTCCCTTTAACCGTACGCAGCGTTTTTACCTCCGCGCAACCACAGCAACTCCTCAAGATTTCAACGTCTCAAAATCACCACAGCTGGTCTGCTTTAACTCCGATAACAACCGAGCTGAGGGTGTGTGTTGTTTTAATCTGTCCTATTTAGCCATTCATCCATAGACGTGTTGACATGAAACATAACTTTTAAGCTGATTTGAGTTCAGTCATACGGGACGGTGCGGTTACATGTTCTAATTTAGTTAAAATCCCAGATGTAAAAAGGCCAGGCATGCTGCCAAAAGCACCTTTTTATTTCTTTATGGAAAAGGAATCCTGTCACGCCGCCATCAGCAAATCAATCAAGGCGCTGGTGAATTTTTTGGTGTTGGTGTCCGTTGATTAAAACAAGAGTGCAATAAAATCTAGATGGAGGTTTATTCGCAGGGTGGAAGGCTGGCTTGCGGCGGCGGCTCATATTAATGTGACACGACTTGGAGTCTTCCTCCAGCAGATAGTTGACTCAAGCAGTTTTTCAAATAAAGTCTGCAGGCATTCGGTGAGACTTTGTTAGCTGCCCAGTTCATCTCAGCAGGTGCTACTGATTGCTCTGTGCCAACACAGAGACGAGGCAAAGCAGATGAGTGGGTCTAATTGTGGCTCTGCTGTGCTGCAGCCAGACTACACCACTGGCTCCTGACAATATTAATACCCCAACACTTATTTATTTAGCTCATCCCTTATTTATTCCTCAGGCCAAGACCTTATTGCCCTCCCCTCACACACACACACACACCAACCAAATGCGACTGGTGCTACAATACAGTCTTGTGTAGCCTTGTCGGCAGTTGATAAGGCAGGTTTCGTCCAGTAGTGAGGACACACTCACTGGTTTCAGGGGGGATGCTATCCATCTCAAGGTGAGAGATACCCCTAAGTCAAGGTCAGCCCGATTGGTTGATGGAGGAGGGTGTGAGCTGTTACAGGAGGAGGCGGTGCTCCCTGTTGTAGCCTGCCAGCGAGCTACGCCGTCCAGCTGGACCGAGCGGAGCCGTCTGCTGAGTCTCAGTGTGCAGTAATCAGCTGCACTGGGAAGCCGAGGTGAAATCTCCTCCAGGTACATGATTGATGCATGATGATGTACACGATTGATGCAATTAGTCACAGAGGGAAAATATCCAGTGTAATTACCCCTGCAGTGGGGATCAGATAAATGCAGAGTGCCCCAGCATTGTGGTTTCAAATATAATTTGACATTTGAATTCTTTTGAAAGAGAGGGGGAAAAAAACACAGCGTGCCAGAGCCAAGCACATGATGGATGTGTCACTTGGCCTATTTGACGAGTTAATTGAAAGCTGTGCTCTGTCCTCGGTTAGATTAAGTGCCGCAAATGACGGGTTGCTGTCAATGAACAGGACAAATGCACCAGCCGCTCACTTAACTGGAAAATCAGTTTTTCAGAGTTGCAAAGCAAATTGTTCCAACCCGAGAACGCCGTTCGCATAATTCTGTCATGTGCTCCATTTGCTTAATTTGATTCACATGTAACTAATTCATTATAATGCAAAACAGCCTGCAGTTAATGTATCTCTTGACTCAGTGAACATTCTGTATCAAATTGGGAGTAAATTATTAAATATGGTCATTTTTCTGTGGAGAGTTCGGAGAACATGGAATATTGGCTGCGAATATTGATCAAAGCAAAAAAAAAAAAATCTACATAACAGCATCAGTGCAAAGTAAATATAAATTACAAAATTTGTCGAGGTGTAGGATTTTTGTGCTTCCAGGAGCTGCTGATGTTTTGTTTTTTTTCCTCTTGTTTCCTTGAGTGCTTCTGAAGTCAATTTAGTATATGGTCCCCCAGGAGTAGGTATAAGGAGCCTCCGGCAAATGTATGGAGCACTCCATGGAGAGCCGGTGCAACTGACAGACTTCCGATAGACAGCCGGCATAGAAACCCATTACAGCCGTCAGTCTGGCACTGGCGAAATCCATTATATGATCACCAAGATCAATCCATAAGGTAGCTTTTTTTTTGATGTCTGCATTTGAAGCAGCCCAGGGTGATGGATGATTATAGCCTCTGGTTTTCAGGAACCTGTTTGAAATTCTGCCTTTTTCACAGATTGACCAGTCAATATGTTCTCAGAAGCCACAGCTCCACATCAGTGGGTCTAGGTGGGTACAGGAGTACCGGGTGAACAATAATGGGAACCCCCGGAAGCAGGTTTGCTGAGGTTCAGAAGACGTTGAACTCATTACGGTCCACCGCTGCGTTGCTCAATAGACAAAACCACTGTCCCCTCATCGAACGACTCCATTACATGTAGCAATCTCAACATAAACATATTTTCTTCCCCTGAATGTATTGACGCACCATGATAGATTGCTAATAAAAGGCTGCCATCCATCAAGCTCATACGGGCCCGTGTTGCCGTGGGGAACAAGTACACTGACAATGTTTCTCATGGTTTAAATGAGCATGCTCATTGGAGCCAGAACAGGTCATTAGTTTTCCCAAATATCCAAGACACTTTCGCAGGTCTCCCGTTCTATTTGTAGCCTCATGCATTTTACTGCAGCGTACGGTAATTCACATTCGTCCCTGGTAATGTAATTGAGCAGTGATGTACTGCATGTTGACTCCTCTGATTTAATGAGCTGTCACACTCTGTAAAGGTATGCCGAGAATCATTCTTGCTTCCCTCTATAAAAGCTTCAAATCAGACATGGCCATTAGCTCAATCTCTGACATTATCCAATGACTTCACATTGTTCAACAACCTAGGAACAAACCTTTCAAAAATCATTGTCCAGAATAACTCCAGGGAATTCAGCGAACATTGCCTCACTCCTCCAATGGCTTTTCGCAAGAATTGCTTCGCACCATAATCATTAACATTGAAATATCCCCAAACTCTGAAAAAAAGTCGGTCCCGGTCCTCCTGTGAGGTGCATTGCTGTGCAGCAAACAACTGGTGTGGCTCTCGTCTCGGCACTCTGTCTAATGAGCCTACGCAAATGAGCTAATGGGGGATCCAGCACGACACCTCTGTCCTACCTCCCGGCTTCATCGTCCAATGCTAATTGTCACAAACTTAATGGCAACCTAAATGAGCATAATAGAATCTGGATATGTTTATATGCTCAGACGAGTGGAGTAGTGGGGATAGTATGGATGTTCACACAAGAATACATGAAACAGACAAATGGGTGCCATGAGATACTGCCAATTGGTCTGTGCTGTGTGGTTAGCCTGTCAAGCATCCCTTTGACACATGCCAGCTTGATTATTTCCACCCCAGTGCCACGACGAGGCCAATCTTGATGTTGCACCTCTCACTAGATATCAGCTTTCCTCGCATGTCTCCAGCAGGAAGGCCGCCTTTGTGTTGTGCTCTGAACCAGACCCTGTTGCTGTTTTTCAGTTTGCAGAGCTGGTCAGCCACAATCTCTAAAGCAATAGCAGTTATTTGTATTTGTTTGCGGTCCCTGTCCCATTTTCTGGCACGCTGAACCAGAACTGAACCAATATGGTCCATTGCCAGGTGCCACCCAATGCTTTCTTTTACTTGAGCGTAATTCGATACGATGCTATTCAAGTCTTTCTCAGATCAGTGGGAACCATCAGAGATTTCTTCTTCACCTTATTTCATACTTGGGAGCGCCGGGGGTGGTAAATGAGGATAATGTGCAATATTGCAAGAAGAATTGGTTACACCTGGCTTACCGAGACCACTGCACACGGAGCGAGTCGCTGTGATCGAAATAATAATCACACCTGAGTTTGACTGGAGAACAGTCAAAGCTATTTTTTTTACCCCTGCGGTACAACCCAAGGTTATGGTTATCTGGATGTTAACATTTTGTACATTTCCAAAGTGCACACCCACATGCAGCCAGATCCTTCCTGTTTATAGTCAGTGCAGTGATAATCATGATAAAGAAACATTTGACTTTCATCGTCTTTTAGCCATAATCAAACTCATTAAGGACTTTTGATGCACTGCACGTACAGAGGGATATAAGAAATGAGAGGTACAGACTCAAAATCACTCCTCTTTCTGCTCTTTGGTGTGCCAATTAGCATATGATAATTAGTTATGGACAATTGGCCTCCTGGATGGTTTCATTAAAAAGTATCACACTGGGACCTCATTAGCACGCTAATATAAGGGGAACTGTTAGACCTGTTTTACTCTGGTGGATGGATCTTGTTTAAACTGGGGCAGGGTGATCAAGGCCTGATGCATCTGAAGTGTCCTGTAAGGAGTGTCAAGTGGTGCATTTCATTTCTTCACGTCTTAACTTGTTCTTAGTTTTTTTTTAAATATGAATAACTGAGTGTTTACAGATTGTTTGTCATGTGCTCGATATCCCCAGGCGTCTAATTATTCATGGCGCACTGAACGATTGCGGCCACCTTGATAAGCGGAGCCAAGAGAAGACAACAAGAAAAGAAAAAAAATGGTGCTAATTTGCAAGAAGTCAAACACAAAATCCCCCCGCTGCTTTTAGCAACTGTCATTGACGGGAAAGGTTACTGTTGCCTGCTGCCAGCTGAGAGGGGTGTGTGTGTGTGCAGGGTAGGAGGGAGAGGAGTCTCCCTGGATCTTATCAGAGCAGCCCATCCAGCACGGCGTTCCACTTCCCTGCCCTCTTCTCCCTCGGTCTCAACTGAGCCTCTGACAGCTCCAGGTTGTTTCACAATAAGCTGTAGGAAGGCTGTATAGGAGCCATACTGCGAGGATAAAGAGCAAGGGCCACACTCTATCTGCTTTCCACCAACTCATCTATTCCAGCGATAGAAGCAGAAGTGAACCATTGGGGGGTGACTTCATTCTTCAGATTGCACACCAGATTCGAGCTTCCTTCCTGTCGCTGCTGCCAAACAAATGCTTTATGTTGATGAACTTGGCTAATTTTTCCCAAACACCCACCGCCTTTTCCAGCCTGAGCAGAGAGAGTTACAAATAAAGTCAGGCAGTGGGATAGAGACAGTGTTCCAGGACTTCCTAACAAGATTTGTTTCATAACAAGGATGGGAGTTGAACTGCCAGATGAATTATTGATATGAACTCGACGGTGACCCGCCACAGATCAGGGCGCAAAAGTTCAGCGCCGCAAATCCTTGACAGCACTCATTGTAAGATGGAGCCAGCTGCAGCAATATGTCCCTCAGTACCTTTGTTGCTGTCCTCAAGGAGTATGGCTCTTCAAGTGTTACTGGGTAGCAGATGGTGAAACCACAGTGTTGACAACAGGTGTCATAAGCTAGAGCTGCTAGAAAACGGTGAACTCTGTAGTGCAAATTGCTCTACAGAATCTGAAACTGAATGCCGAATTGCACTTGTGAAGGTGATTTCCTCTGAGAGTTGAGTTTCTTCAAGAAGCGGCAGAGTTTTCTGAAAAATCCTTCCCCCAAAACAAAAATGCCTCACGTAAAACGGCACAGTAGAAGAAAAAGCAGTTGTTGTTTTTTTTTTTACTTCATTTCATTTCAGCTGTGCATGTAGTTTGCTTCAAAACCTGGTTGAGGCTTGCTTCATTATTTTTTTTTTACCTAGCACATAGCACCTGCTGCGTCCACGCCTTGCACCGATGCCATCAACCTCGGCTCGTCTAATTGCGTTTAGCTGGGAACATCGCACCTCCAACTAATAATACATTCTCTCTGATGAAATGGCTGCATCTGCATGGAGAGCGTCATTATTCAAACTAATACAGTGGATGCATGCTCACTAATAATACCCCGAAGCCCTGCCAAGATCTGACTGAGCAGAGCAGCAGAAGACAATGGCATCGATCATATTAATTTCAGATAATTGTCTATACTTATAAAGTCACCAGGACCGTGGCTGGCTGAATCCAACGCTCTGACCTTAATTACCGCTGGATATGCTTTGTGAAGCTGGGCCCGACATGATAAAGCACAGGGAAAGCAGAGGAGGAGGGAATGTGGGAACTCAAGCTGAAGGCAACAGTGACGGAAAGTGCAACACAGCCATTCATAACAGCAAGCGCTGCACATGGAGTAAATGTGGTTTCCAGAGCTGCAAGTAATGAAAGTCATGAATAAAGTCCAAACACTCGCTGTGTGGGATTACACTCTGAAAATACAAAAGACTGTACTGTACAGGGTATATACAGTATTTGTAGTTGTTCCACAACAGAATCCCAAGGGAGCTGATATCCAGGCTCTTAAAGCAGTGAATTTTATCAGCTGGTTTTATGTTTAGATCCAGCCTAACCATGTTAGTTTAAGGCTTTGATTAGCATAATATTAAGAAGCAAAACCTTTAATCTTCTTTGTCTGTATTCTTTATGTTTCACCGTGACTTCAGTTGTAATCTTTTTGTTGCTGGCCTCCTGTTCAAGTTTACTCCAATGTGGAATTTAGTTTTAAAATTTTGGTCATCCATTCCCATTTAACAGAATAGTTTGACATTTTGGGAAATGCAGCCAACCCGGCTACTGTTTACATTTCTTTCTTTTTTTGTATGAAAACAAGTTAGCTGTGTTATTTACTAGATGTATTTTTGAACTTTGGACAGAGCCAAGACAGGTGCTTGCTTTGCAAAGCTAGGCTAACACTACTTTGCGTATAGATGTGAGAGGTTTTATTTTCTCATAACTCATGGTGACTATTAGTGTATAAGCATATTGTCCAAATTATGGAACTATTCCTTTGATTAAGATGTTCGATGGGGGAAAGAAACTAGTTTGAAACAAACCTTCAGGTTAGCCAAACTTATTTGGGAAATGAATGTTCATTCTTTACCTTGGCAAAAGTACTTTAACAACATAATCTTAACTCAAGGTGCGCCTACTAGCTGTCCTTTTAGCTTTCACCAGATAAGAGTTTTAGCTGAGCAAACACTGGTGAAGACCATGAAGTGTGGCTGAAAGCCCCAGAAACCAGACAGATTATCAGAATGATCTGATTATTTTGTTGGAAGAGAAAATAAAGACTATCTACAAATTAGTACCCAAACAGTCAGTTCCAAACATCCATCACAGTTTACAGACAGACTTCCTGGTTCAGCTTTGACCGACAGTACAGATGGTACGAGTTTTCTTTAGCATTGAAGAATTATTACACACAATTCAGCTGTGCCCGCATTTGATTTTGCCTGCAAAGAAAGTGTCCCAGGGGACGTCCTTGTTGCAGTGTTACATTCCCAAACCTCAGTCATGACTTCAGTGAGTACAATTGGAAGAAATTATGGCAAAAACAAAGAAAATAAGACCCATGTTGTAATAAACCTGAATTATGTTCAAAGTCAGCTATTATGAGCTGTTTATTATCCTTTATAAATCATGTCAAATATGGTTTTTAATGCTTTTTTTTTTTTTTTGCATTCCTAAAATATTAAGCCCCTACATTTTTCTTCAAAAACAGTAGGGATTTTGATTTCCTATGCCACAGAATCACCCGATTTACTTGGCAGTCAAACATGCACCCCTATTAACCTGCCTTCCTGTGGCTCCCGATGGATGGATGGATGGATGGGTGGAGTGGGGGTGCTGATCGCTGGTCAGACTGAGCAGAATGTGAAGGAGGCATCGATATAATTAAAGTTTCATTCCCAGCCAACATGCACGCTGCTCATGAGCAGACTTTGAAGGCTCTTCTGAGAAAAGAGCTTCATTGTGATCGTTGAAATGGGCTTTTCTTGTTTGCTAAAATCCTCCTGCTCTCAGGTGCTTTGGCTTTGGAGAGATTTGCGCAGATGCACCGGGACGTGCCCCCCCCCCCCACCACCCGCTCTTCTTTTCACTTTTCTTCGTCACTTTTTTTTTTTTTTTTTTTGCTTCAAGGCATTTTCAGAATTTTGATCCTCTGGGCAGTTTTTTTTTTCTTGCCAGTTGCTGTAGCAGACAATTGGCTTTGTGTCTCTACTCAGGATTCTTTGAAATGGTATCACTGCTCTCTTCAGACACCATCCATGTATTATACCAAGGAACTTTAAGGCTCCCTAAAATTGACTTCTAACACACAGCACCGAGTTATAGGTCCTGTGTGTATTAAGAAAAGAAAGCAGACAGTGAAAATGTATTCTATGGAGTGTTTTTCACAGAAAGTTGCTGCACCACATAAACATTACTTTGACCGTATCATGTAGATTAAATCACCAACCAATGTGACGCTTTCCAGCTGCTGAACTGGACCGATACACCAAATCCCAGACGAGAGTCTCAAATTATCATACAGATTGAAGTGATTTCCGGTGTGTGCTTCCTGTGATTTCCAGTCCATAAGCTGGAGGCAGGAGGCCTGGCTACCTTGAATAGCTGTTGATCAGCTAAAGGATGCAGAGCTGCTGGAGGAGAAACCCCCCCCGCAGCCTCCTGGACAAAAATGGATTATTTTTTTGGTGGTCAGGGTGAAGCGGGCAGTGGCAGTTATGCAAGGATGTGACTGGTGGTCACTGACCAGATGTTCGGACATTAGAGGCAATGAATAACTGATGAGGCCAGGAATCACCTCCTGAATATTACAGGGGAGAAAATGAGTTTTTGTGATTCTGTTATTGAAGTTACAAAACTGTGAAGACCGAATTATTTCTAGCTGGTCGACTTTCGGTTTGTGGATATTGACAGTTCAGCTTATTACGACAAGTAGAAAAATGTTTTTATGCCTCGGTAGTCGCGGCTGCAGACTTTATGTTTTAGGGTCGTCCATCTGTCTGTCGCATTCTTGTGAACAAGATATCTCAGGAACACCTTGAGGGAATTTCTTCAAATTTGCCACAAGCATTCACTTGGACTCAAGGATGAACTGATTAGATTTTGGTGGTCAGAGATCAAAGGTCAACGTCACTGTGACATCATAATGATTTCTGGCCATTATTCAACACCATGACTCAGGAACTGAAGGGGAGATTGCGACCATATTTCACATTTGAGCGGATACTGACTTGGCGAAAAGTTGTACTGTACCACACCTGTTCAGCACTAAACAGGAGACACACACAGGTGGAGGCTAGCTGGTGAACACAGTGGAGCATTTAGCAGCTAACGAGCTAGATGTTTCCCTCAGGAGTTGGTGGAGACCAATACAGAGCTAAAAGTTGAGTGAATTTTGGACTTAAATTCATTAGGTGGCCAAAAAGAGGACTTTAAATTAATGATCTTGTTTGTTAATGAGTTTACTATAACAAATTAAAAATAGTTTCTTTTGCTGCCCACAATTAGCCAAAAAAATCAGTTATTGCCGGTTTAACCATACCGTCGTTGCCACGCGTGGAGATCGTAGAAAGCAAGAACTTCTGTCTCTTTTGAAATAAATACCCAGCATACTTTGACCAAACTCTATCTGGACCCATCATTTTTCAAACCCCTTTTTAAAATGTCTATATATTCCCTGGATTTTTATTCTGTCTGATGTGCTTTCACAATGCTCAGAATTCCCTCTTGTCTATTTTTACACTGATTGTTTTGCAGCCCCTGTTTTGTCTCATATTTGGAGGATTCTTCCTGATAATTGGTCAGAACTGCTCCCATTGTCTCTCAATAAATGACCTGTTTTTGTGCTCCTGTATTAAGACTGCGAGCTGCGTTGCATTTCTCTCTTCAGGGATCCAGACTTATTGTTCTCAATCCCAGGCCTTTGGTTTTATAAACAGAAAGTAGCACAGCGGCACAATAACAGCTCTCGCAGTAAAGTCACTGAAAATATAAATCATACATTGAAATGACAGCTAGAGATATAAAATATCTGCAGATATTTGTGGCACTGCATTATTTACATAGACAAATGATATCTGACATTAGTAGAATCTTATATAAATGTATATTAAATTACTAAATAAATATAAATTTCCTCATAGGACATGGTGAGTGCATCTACCTTTTTAGTGAAGGGTCCCCAGAGGAAAGTGAACCTTTAACCCCAGACATGTTAGAAGCACGCTCTATCCATTCCACTGCAGGGCCGCTCCATTGTGCGAACATGTCCCATTTAATTGAATCTGATACAGAGTCTATCATCGTGTACAGTAAAGTCACTTTAGCCAACCTTGACATGAAAACATTGCTTGGGCTATCTTCCCAGTGGAATTAATCTGCTCCTGGCAGTCCTTTTGTCCCCGCAGTGATAATATAATGAAGAATGAGACAGTACAATATTTTGACATTCATCTGTGTGGCTATAATCAACCCTGAATCAATATCTCATCTGTTATCGTTTCATTTGACGCCCTCTCCACAGAGGGTCGGTCTCTGTTGTAATATCAGTCTTTTATCAAAGCGTTGGGCTCCCTAGATCTCTATCCACTGAATCCTGAGCCGGCCGAGACGCCCTTGGCAACACATAAAGGCAAAATCGTGGCCATGAATAAAGTATGAACTGGAATTGGGGAGCTGGACCAGTCGGGTTAAATTCTAAGCCTTTGAGTCACCGTGACCACCACCCACCTTCTCCTCCTCCTCCTCTCTTTTTCACCTTTACCCTGATGACCATCCAGCTCTGCGGCAGCTCAGCTCCTCAAAGACCAACTCGGAGACACAATTAAATGGCCATGCTTGGTTTATTTATTTTCTGCAGAGATTACCGCAGGCGTCCTTCAGATTTTCCTATCCTCCATGCCAAGTCCCCTGGCAGTAATTTAGATTATGCGTGTAAAATATCCCCCTCTTCTCCTTTCCCCAACTATCCTTAAAATGCGACCAGCCATGCGTGGGGTAACACATAGACTTATTTTGCATAGTGTGAACGAGCAGCAGACGGGAATGTTCCAAGACACAGAAGCTGTTGGACATGATTTATGTAACTTATCGCCAAGAAGCCAATGACTTCATTCAGAACACTTTAGAGATTACTGTCAGTTTGGTGCCATCTTCAATCCCCCTTGTACTGTTGGGCTCTCGTGGCCTCGGTGTAGTGTAACTGTTGGCCCGCTTCGTGGTATTCCAGGCTGTTATTTACTCAGAGTTAATTCCTACTTCTGTGAAAATGTTTCCAAGCCAGCATTTTCCCATGTCTTCCTGAACATTCCCTGGGCATAAACAAAGCAGAGTGATGAAACGACCTATTCGATACAAAGACAGTTTTCATCTCTCCTTATTTCTTTGCTTATACAAGCACATTCAAGAGACAAAGACATTATACCAAATAGAAATGCTCCAGGACTGGTGGGGGTGGAACACGATTCATGTCGCTCCTTTTGGTTAGATTTTCTTTCCTTAAATGATGTCTTGACTCTTTTACATATGCACATAATTAATCCTTATTTCTCAATGCTGGACCTCTTGCCCGGGGTAACTGGATGTTTTTTTGTTTTTTTTAATCCTGACAAACCCAGACATTTCGCTCTTGACACCCGTGACAGCCTTTTCTTTTGCATACTCTGCTCAAACAGGAAACAGACGACATCTCCTCTGTACTACTTCAGGGTCTATAATCTCGCTCTTAGATTGAATATGAGAATATTTGTCTTTTCTTTGAGCTAATCTGGGATCAGTGTGGCCTTTGAAGTTATGAATGAAATACCCCAGGGACTTAGTTAGTCAGCAATTTAAGTTGGAGACACTTGATACCCAATTTAGTGGGAAGTTTCAGTAGATTAGTGATGACCGCTGCGCTCGTGTATTTGTTTAACATACTCATAAGACAACTAGATATCTAATTTATGGGATTATTAGCCTGTCATGTGACGTGGCTGAACCTGTGTCTCTGTTATTTGGATATGCTTTTCAAGGTGTTTGCTATGGAAGCCACATTAAATGCTCCATTGCTTTGCTTTTATGTTAATGGCGAGAACGATCATAATAGCAGCTTCAACATTAGAAATGGCAGTTGCCATTGTACCACCACAAGTGGCTAGCTAATTAGCTTCTTCTCTGCACCTCGTTTTGTACCTTTGACAAAAGTAAGATAGGAGCGTGTCAAGTGGAAATGAAATGGGGAATTGCTCATTAAAAGTGAACCAACTGAACCAGTCAAAGGGAGCGAAACTCCAACATAACCAATTCACTTGAGGACTTAATGGAGGACTTAATTATACAACCTCACCAACATGCATGTTCACTTGGGTGTTTTTTTTAAATCCGCCCTGCTGTAACTGTGAGGCTACAACAAGTGAACACACTTCAGCTACACTTGACAGATAAAAAAAAAGGTTCCAGCAAACAACGTTGACATCAACACTTCTTTGAACCTTTCTGTGCAGGTTTAAGACATGGGAGAAGAGAGAGAGAAAAAAAAGGGAAGACGGAGGGGAACAGAGCACATTTAATTACTCTGAGTATCCATGTGGTGTAATAGCCGCCTGCTGTTCTAACAACCAGCAGAGCCTCTTCAGCCTCCCTACAATGAAAGCTGCTGATGCTGCAGCTTCACTCCCATCTCATAGTCTCTGCCCTCGATATCTCTCTTGATCAGGAACTTCAGAGAAAACTTGCAAAGTTGTGCATTTTTTCAGAGCCTACAGCAGGAGAGGATAGCCCAGGAAATGCCAAGTAAATCTGACAGTAAATGACCAGGAAAGAAAAAAAAAAAAGAGGAAGCAGCAAAATACTTCTGCATTAATCTGGACAGTAGCTCGTTTTGTTGTTTTTTTCAACGTTGATTTCTAAGGATTTTTGGGTACGATCAACGAACTGGAATCAGTATCGACTGCTGCTCACTGTTTCTTTACTTGTTAGTTATTAGTTATTACTGGAATAATAAAAACGCCATTAAAATGTTGAGGAAATTAATAATGTTTCTAAATTTTGCTCAACTTGCTCAACACAGAATTTTGAGGAAGATTCTGATTCTTTGTCCCCACAAGCCACTAGTCAATCACTTGGTCACAGCTTGTACAGTATGTCATCACTGACAGAATTGTACACTTATGTAAAGTGTCTGTAACTCTAAGTACTCAAAGTACTGAAAAAGTAAAGTACCCTTTTCCCAAACGCATTTTCTTTTGACCAGGCCGGGGATCAATGGGACACCGATCGAGCCCTGCAGTATGACATTTTAGCCTTGCATAGAGGTCCGCCAGCCACCATGGCTAGCCACCGGTAATAACTAGTTTACCGCTACTTCCGCTATCACACTGCAAGTTACACCCATAATCATTTATACCGCAGTGCCCCTGAGAATAAGGTGGATAGAGACCACCTATCAAACTACCTGGAACAAATATCGGCCGTTGGTGATTTGTGGACGATCTACCTGTGCACCCTGTGCATCAAGCAAATTGGACAAATTCTTATTTATTTTATTATATGTACAATATTGGTTGTAATGCCATTTGTCATATGGCAAAGAGTCATTCATTTTTAGTAATCTTCAGAAAACAACTTGGTCTGTGCACTACAGATTTAGTTATATCAATAAAAGGGGGCTCTTTGTCTCAACGGTAAGACAAGCCTTCTCTGCTCTTCTTGACAGATAAGTGAAAAGCCACATTTAAGACATTCGACCTTGAGAAGTCTTTGGCTTGCTTACCATGGTCTAGAACATTCTCAGAGCCTTTCAAAGTCAATTGAGTTTCCACCGAAGATTTCGGCGAGTCCCGCTCCCAGCTCAATCTCCAAGGCTATTTTTATCCATCCGACTGACAGATCAAGTGGCACTGATCAGCACACCTGCTTCTCTGTGCTGAGGGGGAGAGGGAGCAAAAACTGGAGCTCATACATCAATGTGTCACTGGCCAGGACTGTCCAACGGGCCCTTGGGAGCAAGCTCCCACTGCTAGGTCGTGACCGGAGACCCCCCCCCCCCCTAAAATCCCAATTCCAGGCTGTTCTGGCCTCAATGCCTCAAGAAACGTCTATATATTTGAAGCTGGGCGAACTGCCTGCTTGACCAGCCTTTTGTTTAATTTTAAAAGGAAGTGTAAAATCAGCCAGGGGCCCCAGGATGCCGGTGTAGTATTGATATACTGGAGCTTGTCAAAAATATTTCCAAAAGCTTGCTCCACTAACCTTCCCTGTTCTCGAGTTGTTACGAAATTTCCACCCCCACCACTCTCCATCCCTCTGTTTTCTTGTACTAGAGAATACTCAAGAGTTGCCTGACATGCAGTATTTACTGAGAGCGTGTCTTCTTTGAAGGAGTGAGAGCAGCAGCCTGTCAAAGTTCGGCGAACATTTCCAGCAAGCCGTGATAGCCATTGAAACGTAAGGCTTTAAGACAGTGGCTGTTGGCCTCAGTGGCCGCTTGTGAAGAGTGATATGTCTGTGGTAGTGCACAGGTCTGACAGATGAAAGGCTTCTGACTGGGCAGGTGAAGCCTTCTAATTGGGACTGCAGCAGAGAGATGGCATTCGTGGACCTCCAGAGGTCTTGTCACAGGGCGGCTGAGTGCTGATGGTACAAATGTCCCAGTGGAGAGGGCAATATGGAGAAACACAGGCTTTCAAAGGTTGCTAGTTACGGTACATTGCAAGAATAATGCCACTCTGGATGCAGCATTTTCGTGCCAATGACTTCATAACACATATTTTTAAATTGGAAGCTATTTGTCAGTGTGGAAGCTACTTATACATAGCGAATGTTGCTAATGTCTCATTTTTCTCTTCTCTTTCTCCTATGTGCCCGGCACTGTGCCGTCATCCACCGATTCATCAAAAAGGTGAGTAAGCTTTCCCAAATATTGCTTTTTACACTTCACTACAGTTGATGTTCGGTTCCTCAAGCAAATGCTGTTGCTACACTTCCAAGACTTTTTAATATAAAAGTCAAAACTCAGTCCCACAGCCCGGTCTCATTCCCAGGGCTGTTTATGTCACGTCACTCTGCGGCTCATCCAGATGCAGAATGTACCCTTTAATGTCTGGATGAGATGCACTGGGATTCAGATTAGCTCCAATGCAAACACATCCGCATCAGTAAAAGATGATCTGAGCAACTGCTTCACTCAACATAGTTTACTAAGTAAGAGTGTCTCGTGAGGGGTTGAGTGGAGGTCAGGGCTGAGTGGTGGGTCAAACACTTTCACCCAGGAGACTGAGGTTCATACCCCTCGTGAACCCAAATGTCACCGACCTTTTCCTAAACCTAACCAAGGGCCGTTTCATTTCATCCATGTGTGAGAAAGACTTTGATGGAGGACGGGTGTAACAAAGCAGCGTCCGTGTCTGACGACTTGGGATGAGGACGTGTTGGGCATCATTGAATTGTGCTGCCTAAGATGTAGAAATCAAATTTTCATTCATCTTGACAGCTCAGAATTCCAATAATAATCTGATTGAAGCTGTTGGAATTACTTTTTATTAGAGATTAAAGATAAGGCAAATCTGTTGCATCATCTTTAATCTGTCACTCAAACATGTTAAACATGAAATTCCTTTGATTGCCAAAGCCCCCTCCCTGTGGTTATTTGATCAGGCGTGTGTGTATCAATGCAAAGATCACTCCATTACACCAGTCACTGTCTTTTTATTTGTGCACATTCCCCTCATGGCCAGCTGAGGTCAAATCATCTTGTCACCTCTCTGCTGACCTGTTATTCTTCCTCCAGTACTCACTGCAGACAGCTATAAAAACTCCCCATGGTCATCCTCCTCCTCCTCCTCCTCCTCCTCCTCCTGTTTTTGTTGTTCACCATGATGTATCGGCCAAATAATCAGTGCCACCAAGCCGACCAAGAATATATTTTGAGACAGTTGGCAGTGTCTTGGGAGAATCTGCTTCGTAGCGGTGAGTACATTACATATTATTGAAAGAGCGGACAACATGCACCTAGAGGCTTGTTGGTTTGATACAAACTGGGGAGGACGAATACATCTGCCGGTGCAATATCCTTCAGCCTGATGAGAATTTTCACATTGTTGACAGAATATATTGTATCCTGATCTTAAATTACAGAGTGCTATCTACCCTGTGTCCAGCCTGTCTGTAAAATACTGGAGCTTAAAGGGACGGTTCAACCCAAAATAAGGAAATGTTGATTTTTCCTCTCACCTCTAGTGCAATTTATCCATCTATTTTTGCATGAGTTGCTGAATTTTGGAGATATGGGCTGTAGAGATGTCTGCCTTCTCTTGAATATAATTTGAACAATATAGGAGGTATTTTCTTTCCGCATCACCACAGAGCAGGGTTGGGCCGGTGTAAAGATTTTTACACCAGTTTGATATTGAGTCATAGACCAGACCACACTGGTATCCCGATTTTTACCACTAGGTGCCACAAGTGACTCGGCCTTCTAAGCGGAACATAGTGGGGAAAGAGAAATTAGCTTCACCACAATCCATCGGAATTGTATTTTTATTTCTCACAACAACCATTCAACTTTTCTTCTTTGAAAGTTTAACATCAAAATAATAAATAGAATAAGACTTCAGTCGAGTGCAACTTGAGAGAAGATGGCAGTCGCTACATTTCAGGTGCGCATTGGAACCTTGCAAGTCTTTTAATTCGAAACTCAAACAGGAAGTATTGATTTGTATTTACAGCATAATGCAGTAACTTTAACAGGGCAAACAGTACCGATCAAAATGAGGCTTCCTACTGAAGTACGAGCGTGTAACAGAACGTTAGACAGTATAAAGATTTGGACAGTACACAATAACAGCAATATGAGCATTAAAAAGCTACAACAGGCAACCACACTTGTGAAATAGTTCTTAGCAAATGTAATCATAATCATAACATAACAAATTAACGGTTTTACTGCAGTTTTGGTCTGGTTTGTCCGAGTGGTGTTGCCGTACCTAGCTCTCCAATATGGCGGACGGACTCGCACAGGCAGCACTCGCGTTGTGCAGCAACTCGGATCGGGCCGTAAAAGACGCCATTAATGTTTACATCACGAGCATCAGCCTCTCGTCCGAAGAAGATGGGTGTTTCTTTCTGTGCGGTGATACGCTGTAGTTTGGTAGAAAGAAAATAGTTCCTCCATGAAACCGCTCACAACAACAAGGTCTGTGGATTATCTTGAGTAACCGGGTCATGATTTCTGGAAAGAGACATTGATGTTGAGTTTTTCAAA
>JBBPCS010008071.1:11478-32057 GCA_037974645.1 Hollardia meadi | reverse complement strand
GTGTGTGTGTGTGTGTGTGTGTGTGTGTGTGTGTGTGTGTGTGTGTGTGTGTGTGTGTGTGTGTGTGTGTCAGGGTGGTCAGTGTATTTACAGCAGTAAGGAAGGCAGTGACGACTCGTTGGACCTGAACTCTCTGCTGCATCATCTCAGACCGTACTTCCTGCACGGAAACAACCGAATCAACAGTCACATGACCAGCAAAGCTGTCCTGAATGACTTCATTCAGGTAGAACCAGCATACATTTTTGCACAAGTGTCCTTTAAATAAAAGTAAAACGGTCAACTATCTTTCTCTTTCTTAAGTTTGAGATTCTGACTCCACAACAGTAAAGATGTTTAGAGTGAGACACGGGCTGCAGAGAGGACATTAACCAGGTGTCAGTGAATGTATCTGCCTTCAGACTCCGTGTTGAAGCCTCACTGAAAACTGTCTGTCTGCAGGTCCTGGTGAACGCCCTGCTGAGTAGTAGAGGAGGAGAAGGAGGGGTGGTGACGGACAGACGAGGAGAAGGGCGGAGCTTCTGTGAAGCCAGCCTGTTCAACAAGGAGAGGGTTCGCCACGGTCAGAAGCTGTCTGTCTGTTTTCTGTTTTTTCTTCAGCAAGGTTTTAGTGACTCCACTGAACCGTTCATTTAATCTGAAAACTCACCAGGTTATTCACTTTACTGAACGAACAAAATGCTGTCTGTAAACCAGAATCAAACATTATCAGCACTAGTTTATTTGGTGTCTTTATTAGAGCTGAAATCGTAAATCAGTTAGTTGATGGACCAAAAAATGAATCTGCATCTATTCGGAAATTGATTAAAAGCTTTGAATCATTTTACTTTAAATACATTGATAAAAATGTATATGTTTTGTATATTTTTGGATTTTGGACTGTTGGTTGGTCAAAACAAGTCATTTGGAGACATCATCTTAGACTGGATGGACATATTTTTGTAGACAAAGTGATTAATCAATTGATTTAGAAAATAACTGGCAGATTATTCGAACATGGAAGTAACTGTTAGTTGCAGCTCTAGTTCTTATACTAGACTGTAAAGAAACAGCAGTCACCTTCCAGCATATTTCCTTCTTTTGACAGATTGTACTCGGCTCATGTTTAGTTCCTGCTTCCCTTTCTCTCCTTGCCCTTGACACACACACACCAAAATGAATCAATACACCAAACAAAGTACCTTTTCAACTTCTTCAGTCTAGTCTTTAAGCGCCGTCATGCTGCCGACTTGTTTGAATTTGAACTGTAACTGTAGTCGAACAGATCTGTGTGCTGCTGCTTGTCTGTGTTTTGTCTCTCACAAAGAGTTTTCTTGTGCAACAGTCTCCTTCAAAAATGTCTGTGGTTTGAAAAAAAAGCATTTCTGTCTTGTCAACTTCTTGCTCATAACATCGGAATCTGATTATGTAAACGTGAAACTGAAAACCTGACTCTGAGTCATTAAATCCTCTTCAGATTTAACCCTTTAAATGTTTTGTAGACATGATGACCTCCCTCCTCTAAACACCTCTCCGTCTGTCTGTCTGTGTGTGTGTGTGTGTGTGTAGGCTCTCATGATTTACCCAGCGACAGTGTGTTGTTCAGGATTCTTCAGACTCAGATGTTGGACACACAGGATATTGAAGGGCTTTACCCTCTGTACCGCAGAGTGGAGCAACACCTGCAGGACTTCCCTAAGGAGAGGTAATGCACAGTTGTGGTAACACTGTCCTTGCAGATAAATTTCATTCATTGATCACTTATCGGGGGCACTGTCTGGTGTTGCTTCCTGTCTTTGTCAGAACTCATCTTCAGATAGACGGTCCATACAACGAGGCCTTCCTGGAGAAGCTGCAGAAATGTCCGGCGGAGGACGACGGCTCCGTGGAGCACGCTGTCGCCAAGGTCAGTCTGGTTCCAAATATTCCTCATTACTGGGGTCACACTGAGAACTGGAAACTCGCATCACATTCTCTGTGTGATGGAACACTTCAAAGGTTGGGTGGGTTTCTGTTTTTTCCGGTCCGGTGTACGAGGTTAAACCGGTTTGATTTAATGCAACCTGACATAATCGGCATTTGTCAGGTGTAGGTGGAGAGCTAGCAGCATGTGGCTAGTTAGCCAGAGCCCAGGGATAGCCAATTAGCTGAGTGCCACAGAGTGCTGCTTCCCTGTTTTGTTGTGATGTACTAAAACTGAGAGTTGTGCACACAGTGCTGCGATACTCCAACCGACATCCACAAGAGAGAACTCTCATTAGTAACGAGTTGGTGTAGGTTAAGCTGTCTAACGTCATGTTACATGCTACAATTACTTTAGTACCAAGCCGCGTTTTGATCCGCTCCATTTTTGTCCTATTAAAGTTACTGCAGTACACCTTTAAATCAAATTCAAATTAAAAGCCCTCTAGCGTTTAAGTGGACAGAAACCCTTCTTTTCAAGGGTTTTACTGTGAAACATTTGCAGGAACGTGTTGCAAAAAAACTCATTGACTTGCAAGGTTCCTACTGCCATCTTTTCTCGAGTTGTTCAGGGCTGAAGTCTAATTTTATTCGCGAATTTTATGTGCGAAATGAAAATACGATGTGTTACAGTTGTTCTGATGGGTTGTGGTGCTTTTAACGTTCTTATTCTATGTTCTAATTGGAGCGGCTGAGTCACAACCTACATCTAGTGGTAAAAGATGGTACACAGGTCTGGTCGGGTCTATGGCTCAATATCAAACCGGTTTGCAAATTTTTTACACCGGCCCAACCCTAAACTAACTTCTCCCAATGTCAGCCGACTGCTGGAGGATTAAACACTGGTTAAATTATCAGTAAAAATACGGAGACACTGAGCTGCAAAAAATATCAGCTTCACTGAAAATAAAACAAGTTATACGACAGCAACAAGTTTAGGAGAGAAGTCTGAGGAAGAGCAGTGCTGTTGGATCAGATCAATAGCAGCAGATCAGTTCCTCATCACAAACCGAGGTAAAATACTGATGATCAACAGGGAAACAATCGAGGTCATGCAGTGGCACGGCCATCGAGCACAGAGCCTCGTATTGAAGTGTGTTAGTAATGTACCAGCCTGATAACATGTTTTCGTAAATCCGTCACTAGATGGTGCTGTTTTCATCCTGTCAACACTCATACTTGTATATGATGCCTTTACTGTCTCTGCTCAGCAGTTTACACATCTCACTGCTGTGTGCTTTGACTTCAGGTCCATCAGTACCGCATCGCCATGACTGCCAAGGACTGCTCCATCATGGTCGCCCTGGTGCCCAGCAGTGAGGAAGAGGAAGATGAGGAAGGGTGAGAGTTTAGTTCTGAAAGTAATGTTGATCACATTACTTAAAGAGTCTCTTTAACTGACACACTGAAGGATGTTTGGTTAACTTTCAGTCTGCAGGCGATGCAGTAAAAAAAAGACTTAAAAATAAATAAATAAAGTTTCTGTTTACATTCAGTGTTTGTCACTGAAACACATTGTGTGTATCTGAGTCCTAACAAACGTGTTTTACACATTTTCTGTCTCATAAAATATTTTGCAAAGTTGATTTTTGGAAGAATTAGAAACCTGCATTGTTTCCATCCATGTTGGGGAATGGTCTTTTTTTCCCCAATCAAACTCCACAGGATGCCTTTTAATATGACGAATGCTGCAGTTCTATAAACACACTGTTTTGTTCACTGTAACACAGTAACAGCTGGTGTCAGAACTTGTGTAGGCAGATGTTTCATTAATTTTGATAATTGATAATTTATCACAGAAACACTAAAACATACTCGAATTAAAGCTTCTTTAAAGTGAGAATTTGCTGCTTATATAATTGCAAACTGAAGGTATTTGGATTGTGGACTGTCAGTTGGACAAAACAAGACATTTCCCATCATTATACAGTAATTGATATTGACTGTACAAATTGATAAAGGGCAACTGATTACTCCACGATGTCTGTTTTCACAAATCATTGTGTAGTACCTGCTTAATTCCAGCAGGTGGAGCCAGACTTCAGCTCAACATGTTCAACCTGATACATCAGAGTCTCCCATCTTCCTGTTCATTAATACTCCCCCTCTCCTCCTCCAGTCAGAGGCGGCTCAGGGACTTCCTCTCCTCCAGACCTCCTGCTTTCTCTCCCTTGGTTTCCATCTTGGATCTGGACCCGAAGCCGTTCGACAGCATCCCGTGCCAGCTGCGCCTGGACCAGAAGATCGTCTCCTTCTACCTGAGGACTGGCAGTGCCTTGCCAAAGGGCTCTCTGCCGCCACTCCCCGCCATCTTCACAGCTGCAGAGAGAGAGGACTGCACGCTGCTTTTTCACCCCGTGTAAAGGCCTTGAACTGACGCCACGCCGATGCCTCCAACAAGAGGAGAGACGCCATGTTGATGCAGACATCTAGAATCACTTTGAACCAGAGCTGTTTATCCAAGACTTTACTGCAGCACTTTCTCTTCATCCAGCTCATGCTAACAGTCATCAGCTCTGGCTGCTGCTGCCCATCTCCAGGTAGTCACCACTAAATCACCAGGCGTGTGAGCGACCTCCATATATTTTTGTTACTGATTCTAGAGTGTTTGTGTCGTTTTGGTAATTGCCTTGTTGCTCCTGTCAGGAGGTGAATCCCGACGTCACCGCTCTGTTGTTATATTTTCAAGAAAACTTACAGGGAGCTTTTTTTTCTTTCTTTCCTCTGGTGACAAGAGTTCAGATTGACCTCCTGATAGGACTTTTGCGATTGTTGTGGCAACTATCTCTGACTGCTCTCGTTCTCCATGGCGACACCGCTCACAGCGAAGCTCTAGCCGCGTTTCTGCCCAAAGTACCTGGAACTTTAAGCTGTAGGAAGTACTTTTGAAGCAGCTAAAAGGTTCTTTCAGCCTGACTTATGAAAAAAAAGCAACAGCTTTTTTAATGTGTCATATCTGTAAGCTACTAAGTCCCTGGAACTGTAGAACCTGGTCCTCTAAAGGTTCCAACGTGGTGGAAACGCGGCTTCTGAGAGGGGAAAACAAGGAAGAATGAAAGTGAAGAAGAGGAAAAGCAGGTCGTTGAGCTGTGACATAGGAATGATGTCATTTACTGAATGTAGGCGGGGCCTCTGGTAGAGCCAATATGGCTGATCTGATCACCAAATGGTCTGTGTGAGTATGAGCAACTGGACGGAGGAGATGTTGGTTGTACCCATAATCCTCTGCAGACGTTTGGACCCTGAAGTGAGTTTCAGTTCTCTGCTGGACTCCACGGAGGTTTTCAGTCCAACTCATCACACCGACCAACACACTGAATCAATGGGATGAGGTGTTTGATTGTATTGGAAACCTTCAGGATCCAGAAGTGACGGCGAGCGATGCCTCATCTCCCTGCTCTTTATTTACTCCTGTTCAGTTGGTTTCAGGATGTTAACATGTTCTCTCATCAGGCATTTGTGCCGAGACTCTGAAGGTCAAATATTTGACTTTTTCTTTATCGGGAAGGTTGAGTGTCGTTAAGTGTCTTCACCTTCTTCTGGGTTAAATCTCTCCAGTGTTAGTTTTATCTCATGAGGCTTTAAGAGATCTGTGATTTCTGCCTCTACTGCAATACTGTGATGCACACAGCATTGAAAAATGCATTTTTAAAACATTCACCTGAAAACAGCTCTTTTCAGAAACGGTGTAAATGTAACTCTGGATAATCCACAGCAGACACTGGAGACGGTTTTTATAGAAACTAATCATTTGAAGAAAAATAGTTTGGGTTTGTAAAAGTCCTTAAAATGTATTTTTTCAACACAGACTAAACTGCACTGAAGTGGAGGCAGAAATCTCAGACACAAATATCTTAAAACAAGTAAAACTGGAACAATCTCCATGGAGAGAAACCAGTACAGCAAAGACAAAATACACTCTGTGGCCACTTTAATGTCCTTTTGACACTGTCAGAAAGGTGTAATCAGCATCTCATTAAATTAACATCTTTTTGACAGTGTCACCAAAAACATGAGACTCATTCAGGTATTCATTCAGGTTAGCATTAGTGACAGAGCTGTTGGACTGGTTAGTATTGGCTTCCCCAGTTTATATTTTGAGCTGAGTTTATGTGTTTAAGTAATGTGTGTGAACTGACACTTTACCAAGCATCCTGTTGGGTCATCTTGGGACATCTTCACGTGCAGATGTTTGTTTCCAGATGCATTGTTTTGACATAAACCCTCCTTTTAAAAATGATTTTAACTCGCACTGTTCTCAGAATAAGGACCAGTCAGTCGTTGTCTAACGTTCCCTCGTTGACTAACCGTGTGACACATAGCTTTGTGAAGATACAGTTCCATCACATCTGCTGCGGCTCCTCTTCGCAATTGAAGCCCAAACCACAAATTAAACCACGAGTTTGCCGTTTTAGTGTGGAAACCTTTGACCTATGACGTCAGTCAGTCAGCTGATAGATGAGGGAGATGTCATCATCACACGATCACACATGACTGAACAGAATAGTGAAGTGTGCGTACACCTGCAGAGCAGGGAGCGAGGCCACAGTAGAGGATTTTAAAATGAAGCAGGCGACGCGTGTCTGACCCACCAGAGCAAGGGCTGCTGGGTAACCGAGAGCAGCCCTCTTCAGACAGTCCGTGCTTCATGCTGCTGCTCTGCTGGATTTTTGTGCCATAAGTGGCTTGTTGTGTGTTTGTCGATGTGCCTAAATGTTGTGGTAGGGCTGCAGGGTGGTGTGTGTGTGTGTGTGTGTTGAGAAAACTCACTTTGTTACAAGCTGCGTGCACAGCTGAGATGTGAGATAAGTACACTCTTGTTTGCTGTGGACGCAGCTGTGAACTCTCAGTACCTCCAACTTCTGACGGCCTGAACTGAAGTCCAACAGGCTCGTCTGATGTTTGAAAAACGATGTGTTCAGGGGCACTGGGAGGTTTCTGAGGACGGTGAGACTCGTATCCAGTCTTTGTTACCATCAGCAGATGAGATTTTCAGGACTAGAATTCAATCGAGTCCAGATGCCATTTGTGTTCTTCTGTTATCTGTGATTATCTGTTATTTTGTCGTCAGGTACAAACTTTGTGACCTGTGATCTCATCGTCCTCTTAAACCGGCAGCGCTCACGGAGGCTTCAGATAAACTGGTTACACTTCAGTTCCTGTTTCACTCTCCAACCTCCGTCAGCCAATCAAACTCTAAAGTCAAGTCACACTACAACATAGAAAATCCTTCACACTGTGCTCTGATCTCCCTTCATCAGGAAACCCGTCAGATGAGGGTGAACACTAAAAAAAACAAGACAGGTTTCAGTCTGTCAACCAGAAAACCAACTAACACTTAGCTATCCTGAGCAGTTTGACTTAAACCAATCACATCACCCCGTTTTTACTGACATCCAGTCAGTAAAAGCTGATGCCTTGTTGTCTGGGAGACGGAGGAGTTAGACTTGAGAGTGGACAGCAGTTGAACTGAACCAACCGCTGATTGTTCTGTTGAACCGAAGACGCAACAGGCAGCAGGACAGGAGAGCAGAGGCTCATGGGATTTAGATGGGGGAGGGTATCTCTGCTGTGGTGTCGTCTCTGAATGAGACAGAAGATTAGATGTTACTCTGACTTTGGTTTGATTAATTTTGAAACTTATAAACAGTATAACAACTATACAAACTTAACACCAAAGCATCCGATGACATTAAACCTCACGCGTTGTAGCTGTAACATTAGCGAGATTCTGGTTTGGTTTTCAGAATCTTGTCAGTGTGATCATGAACGCAGTTTGTGTCTCATCACATTAAAGTCACAAAGCTAAAACCGTGTTTACGTCACGTTAGATGGATGATGCAGATGGAAAAGCTCCAGTGTTTGATTGATGAAGGTTCGTTAAATTAACAACACAACATAAACAGGTCTTTCTTTGTGGTAACTTTATTTGAATGACAAATTGCTGAAGATCCTTGGAAACCTAAAAAAAATTGTCTTTTTCAGCAGAATAAATATATTATTTTAATGTTTTTTTGTTTTTTGTTTTTCAATCGCAACATTATTTCCTAATCCAGACAAAGACGCAAGTTATTAAACATGTCAATATAAAATAATGGAAAATTAATAAAGATATAAGTGCTAAAATTCCACTCGCTTGTTGTGGAGCTTTCCACTGTGTCAGCTGTCAAACTTTAAATTCCACATGGATGAGAAGCTCCTCGGAATCATGGGAAGTTCAAACATCCGTCATTTTTCATGACCACTGTGTGATCCGGTCAAAAGCTCAATGCTACAATAATACAAAGATGCGACACAAACTGGGGCGTATGTAGCGCTGATGAGATTATTAAAGATTACAGAACAACTATTTTGTAACGAGAAAACAAACATTGTCCAGACTCAGAGAGAGGTGAGCTGGACTGTGATTGGTCGGTTGCCTCTGCCTGCTGCCTGAGCGTCGACATGCAGAAACATCACAGCACTGTGATACCTACAGACTTGTAATAAGTGTGTGTGTGTGTGTGTGTGTAAATAGCTGAGAGAAGAAAACTATTTGAAAATACAAAGGCGACACTTCTGTCTGGCATTTTGTATTTAAATTATTTATTTTTGTAGATTTTGACCAATGAGCTGCTGTCACAGTCGTGCTCTTTCTATTGAATAAAGATTTCTAAGGGACTAAACCATCGCATCATTTGTTCACTTCATTTGTCCATCAGCTCATTTTGACATGTTCAAATATAAAAGGTCCATGTAGGTCTGACAGTCGGCACTGAAGAAGTGTTTTACATTTTAACTGGTGAGTTATGTGTCCGTTGAAAGGCTGACGGCCCTGATCACAGACTCCAAGGCGGCTTCAGGTCCCAGAATCCTCAGCAGGCTCCGAAAGGCCTCAGCAGCGCCGCCTACAGGCTGAGAGGGAAACAACTGCAGCGCTGCAGAGACGGAGAAGAAAAAAGTGAACATCATCTCACCTGGATCATTAAGAACAGTTCAAACTGAATGCTGCTGCAGGTCTGATTGACCTGTTCTGATGTCATAAAAACTTTAACATTAAATGCATGTTATGGTAAAGCTTTATTTTATAGAGCTGCTATTTCTAAGGAGTTGCCTGGAATAAACAAGTTATAAGCTTAGTAGCACTAATTAGAGGGAAAAGACTGGTCAATTTGTACATTTACAATTAATTAACTCCAAATAATTGCAAGAGGAGCTGCTGCAATCAGTTGATTGACAGAACATCGCAACTTTGATCATTTATGGATTGTTTTAGTGATTTTTCAAGAAAATTTTTTTTAATCCTGATTAATAAATGCAATGATTTGACACCTTTTTTTTGGATAAATCATTGGGTTTTGGATTGAATAAAACAAATTAATTACATCATCTTGGGCTTCAGGAAATTGTGACCTTTTTCACTTGTTTTCTTCAGTTTAATTGATAATGAAATGAAATTATCCAGTGCTGAGGTCAGCTGAATATAAAATATGTCTACTGCCAGGCATACAATTTAACAAATATAGAGAACAGTTTCCAAAAATCAAAATACAGTATATAATAAATATTTAGTTGGATTTAAATTGAGCTCTTATTTCAAGGATATTCCGAGTCTCTCTGGAATTATAACTAAACTTCAGTTGCACCAGGAAACTCAGAGCTCAGTCTGGTTTAAATCTGTTGTAGATGTTTCAAGAAATAATTGGTTTCCTTAAGTTGATCAATAAAATACAGTGCGACAAAAACCTGGTACAGTCAAAGGCGTAATATCCTGCAGACAATACAGAGGGCTACAAAAACAAACAATCCTATAAAGACACGGTGAAAGATGAAGCGATAATAGCATGCACACAGTGTTACTGGATTAGTGTTTCTATTGACTGTCCTGTCTGCAGAGTTCAGGTGACCTGTCGGAGTCTGACAGACGAACATCTCACCTCTCTCTGGGATCTTTGTCAGCAGGTCTATCTTTGGAGTGACTCCGCCCTCTCTGGACACCTCAACTGACCAATGAACGAACAAGACGCAGCTGTAAACCAAACAACACAGACAAGTCAGAGGTCAGCAGAGTTTCCTTTTCCTCAGGTCACTGTGCTCCGTCAGAGTGTATTTACCCAGGAAGCTCAGGGTGGCTCAGGGTCATGACCTCTGACCTGCAGCCTCCAGGGAGAGAGACGACAGACGGATACTTCTCCTGCAGAAAGACACACAGACATGATGTTCTGAGTCATTGTTGATAGTCTGAGTGTGCTCAGTGAGGCTGTGGGACATGGAGTCACCCGTCCTCTCTGTGATATTAATAAACATGATTATTAAAGCTGAAATGATGGACCAGAGCTCTGCGTTACTTTTACCTGTCAGATTCATTTTGTTCAAGGTTGTCTTGCACATATATACATAACTGTTCCTCCAGTCCATACTGTCTGTGTACAGTCACATTGCATTAAAAGTGATGAGGGACAACAATCCACAGTCCTCCGTGTAAAAATACCTTCCAAGGATCAGCCAAAGTTAATATGAAGCTTCTGAGTTAGACGAACAACAGGGGCATCTGAATCGAAACTCCCGTCACAGAAGTACTGAAAAAAGTGGGATTGTGTTACTATTCCTCTGCTGTGGCTGCAAGAGTGGAAACACCAGGGGGGACTTTCAATACTATTTGTCTACTATTTGTCTAACTCAGAGTGAAGAGTGGATTTTATCCCCCGTCACTTACACTGAAATGGCTTTAAGAAGGGATCTCTTTAAGACCAGAATCAGAATCAGCTTTATTGGCCAAGTATGTGGATACGTACAAGGAATCTGACTCCAGTTTGAAGTTGCTCTCACTGTACTTAAACAGTTCCAAGAACAACGTACAGGAAGATAAACTAGAGCCAAGTTGCAGTTTACATCCATGTCTGTCCAGACTCATATAATATATGTAGTGACTGATAGAGAGCTTTGGTGCAACAACAATCACATGAAGCTCAATATCAGCAGAACCAATGAACTTGTGGTGGACTACAATGCTTCAAATGTGGATGTTGCTGCAAAGGAGCTACAAATTGTAAAACGTGGATGCTTCACACACATGTTGAACCCGGCAGCACAGAAGATCTAAACAATCAGCACAGTTTCAAGGTGGACAAAAAAAGCTAAAAACAAGGAGATTGAAGCTTGACAAAGATATGGCATATATTTATATAAGTACTGCAGATTACAACAATGTGAATAAATATGGCCAGGAGGAACAATTAGAGTGACTGTCACAGACATGATCTCAGTTCGAACAGAATTAATTAGCCATGTTGTTTCTTTAAAAACAACCAAATGTCATATACACATATACAACATGTGACCTGCAGGGTCATGAAAATACTGTGAAAACAAGCTGCTGCAGACTCATTTAATGGTGTTTCTCTCACATAATCACTTCTACACTACTGTTATCCTGATAATTTACACTAAATAACCAGGTAAATACTGGTTATTTGCTGGTCTGTAGTACTTAAAGAGACTGACGCCCATTAGCGCTGATTTCCACCATTTTTAAAGTTGCATCAGTTGGCCTGTGGGAGGCGCTACAACCTGACCTAACCTGAACACTGGGCCTCATTCATGATACAAAATGGAGACACAACATTAAACTGTAATAAGGAGCGAGGAGGAGAGAGGTGTGAATATTTTGAGAGTGAGGTCGTGTCGACTTCACAGCTGAAATATGAGATAAATGAGAGCTGATTCAGTTCCAGAGAAAACTTTCCATCAACAAACGGCAGCGAAGATTCATGAACTTTGAGCCAAAACAACGTTCAGAAGGACAAAGAAGAATCTGCTGATTCTGGAGGGAAATCTGATTATAAACTATTATAATCAGATTATTTTCCAACACACTTCACTTATTATGGGTGTGTCCAACAGGTGAGGGCTGTCTGCAGGTGATTCAACTGAGAGGCATGTGCAGCTGTGTGTGTGTGTGTGTCATCTCTAATCAGAACCTGACTGCTGAACCCGTCCAGATGAGACCAGAACCAGGTGTGTTTATTGTCCTCTTCTACAGTTTGTTCCTCTCATGTTGTTAATGTTTGTCTCTGAGGTAAACAGCCATTCTCACACGAGAGAGAAACAGACTGGAGGAGAATAAAATGTGCTCACATTAATCAGTTTGTAGGAAAACAAACATATCTTCATGCTTCTTCCAGCAGCAGTTCCGTGACTCCACCTCCTCTCCACATTAAACACATCGTTTTTCTCCCTTCTGACCCTTCTGTCGACCCATTCTGATGGGATCAATATTACAGGTGAATAAAGACTATTTCACTGTCATTTTGTCAGATTAGCTTCCAGGAACCCAGAGCACCAGATAAAATTAATTCAGGAGAAAAATGCTAGATACACTTAATCATGATTTTATGTTTTCTGATATTGTATTGATTTTCAAAAGCACCGTGTCAATTTCTGATTAATAGTTTACATGCGCAGATGTGTGGAAATTACTTTACAATTCTTTATTTTGTTAATTTGTTTACCCCATTGACTGTATATAAAGATGGACGACATGAGAGCTCCCCAAAAGTGAAGCCAAAACATCTCAATCGCCCCCTGGTGGTGGGCTGCAGTATAAGTCATAAACTCCTCCTCCTCCTCAATGATTTATAGTAGGACATGGGCCAAACTAAAAACTCAAAGTACACCTCAAATCCATTTTTCCCAAAGATGGTTTCTGTCGTTTTAGGCAGTTCTTATCACACTGATATATGTTCAAGTGTTCATTTTTCTGATCAGCTTTAAAAATGGGGTGAAACGTCCTGCTCACGATTGGGAGGGCAGGTGTATGGGCGGGAACTCGATACCGTGGCTCCGCTACCCGGTCGCTACTGCGCCGACTCTGGCTGCAAATGACGTCATCAGCACAAGATGACAGCGCTCGTATCCGGGGTATTTTGGCTTCACTTTTGTACAGTGGGAGGAAGTGGAGACGCGTCGTCCATCTTTATTTATGTCAAAGGTTTACCCAAAGAATCCTGCATGCACCTTAATTTTTATTTTTATTGATATGGACAATCATAAAAAGTAGTGCTGTGTTGGATGTTACAGGGACTGTGATAATCACAAGATCCTCTTCTGATTGCACAAAAAAACTTTACTAGATTTTATGCATATGGTGGTGTTCTTTTTGCTTTGACAGTTCTCCTTAAATTAGATTTTAAAAAAATTAAAAAAGCAATATATGACAATATATTTAATAATAACCTCTGTATCTTGATTTAAAAAGTTCATGTTCAATTGGACATAAATGAGATACTATGGGAAAAAACCCCAAATCAACACTTTTCAACTGTTTTGCTCGGCTTGTCTCCATATGATATATAAATAAAGTTATGTTAATGTAAATAAAATATACTCTGTGTATTCACAGGTGAATATGGATGGAGTCATTTTAGCCACTGACAGGAACTGGTTTTAGCAACATACACAGATATTCTGTCGGAAACGATGTGACCAGCGGACTTATCACAACATTTAATTTGTAATTGTAATTGTAATTAGTCTATTACAGTGAATATTATTGACCCACATTTTGATTATTTACAGTTATTATTGTGAATGCCTGTCATGCTTTTACAGGAACGAGTGTCACTGTGTTAACACATGCAGCAAACAGACAAGCCAAGACAACATCACCTCTAACATGACATTATCAGCTAGTTTGATGAACATGCAGGGTCTTGCTCTGGTAATGTTTTTTTTTTTTTTCCCCTTTATCAGATTAAACCCATTTATTCAGGTGAGCTTAAGGCGTCCACCTGGCCTCAAAATGCCCCAGATCCAAATCTAATCGAGCTACATGGGACGTGCCTGAAAAGTTACGATCCATTGAGTGCTGTTGGCATGAGGGGGTTTACTTTGTCTGAAACAATGTTTGGGTGCATTACTGAAATATTTGTACTTTTTATGATTACGATTTTATGAATGTTGCGTTTTCAGAGTCAAGTAAACTTCCTGTTGTGTCTTTTGAATTTCCTTTTGAATTACTTCCCAACTTTCTCATCATACCGTATTTACTCACATTACAATCGAGCTGTCATTTGGTTCGGGGTTTGAGTGACTTCAGGACTTTTCCTCCATCATGTTTCTGCAGCCAACAGTTTTTCCACTTGTCGACAGTGAAGTGGGATGTTTGGTCTCGTGCGCCCTCTGACCTCTGTCCTAACTGTAATCTTATTTTCACCTCAGAACAGAAGCAGCCTTTGTGTTTCATACTCTGTAAACCTCCTCCTGTTTTTGTCCGTTTGAATGTACAACATGTGAATATTTCACTTCTGTCTGTCAGCTTTCCTGTCTTTCTTCAATACCCTGCAGCACGTTGGCTGTGTCCTCCTTCAGACAGATGTCAGACCTGTCTCTCTCTCTTTCTCTCTCTCTGTCTGTTTATTACTCTCTCGCTCTCTTTTCGTCCCAGTCGCAGTACAAATCCTGGCTTTCCTCACAGCTCTGTTAGCCTGCTCTGTTCTTCGCTACTGCTCCGTGTTCTGAGACACACAGAGAACAAGACTTACAGTATCATCACACAGCCACACACACACACACACACACACACACACACACACACCTCCTGGAGCTCCTGCAGAACCAGAGGAGGAGAAAAGAGGGTGGAAGAATTTGGCCTCAAGTCCTGCAACCGCCTTCAAACTGCTGGTAAAGTAGAGTTAATATCTGTCTGTCTGTCTGCAGCTCCTCCCCTCCCTCCGTCTGTCTGTCTTGCGATTATTTGTAAACAGTTGTTTCAGTTGCAGTAGATCATCTCCCTCACAGATCCAAAAGAAAAGACAAATAGTTTGTACCTCGGACTTACAGGATCTTAACAAAACCTGAAAAGGAGTCGTTTATTTAAATGTAGCCCAGACTGGAACCAGAAGGGACCATTTGCTATCAAGATACGGTACATGTCTGTTTAGATGTATCTTAGTACAGAGGGGAGCGCAGTAACTAAATCAGGTAAACCATCTTTAATCAGGTTTTTAACCTTTCGCAAAAAAGAACCTGATTCCTGGTAATTTCTCAGTAATTATCAAAATAAATAAATCAAAACTTGAAACTTTTGACTTGAAATAACGAGCTCATTCAACAATATGACTCCTACAAGGCTTTGGTAGCTTTTAGTGGACTTTACGGAGCCAGCTGCATTTTCGTTTTATCAGTTTGTAGTCCAAGAAGATTGTTCACTCAGACATTCAGGGGTTGGGTCAGTGCTGACTGGTTTAACAGATGTGGCGTGCAGAAGTGGTGTGCCAATAATATAGTTCACAGTAATGTCTGTATAAATTTTACTATGATAAAAAAAATCTGTGATGATGGCAATACTCCGACTCAATGACATCACACCATTACGCATAGCAGCAACGAACTGGCTGAAGGTGAAAGTGGAGTTATTTCCAAAAAGGGGAGCAACTAGTAGTGTTGAAGTGGTTTGGTAACATGTAAGAAGACACAACAAAAGGGACAATACAACAAACTTATTGAGGAATGGAATCGAGGAATTGAGGAAGTTTATTTGTCCTTGTACAACATGGAGCTGCACAATGAAATGAAGTTTGTAATCCTCTTCGTGCTGCACACACAGAACATATATAGAGGTAATTCAGTTCAGACTACAATAGGATAGATCAGTATATACAGTTATTTATGTTCAATATACATCTACAGGTATACACCCAGGAAATAATTCTATGCATTTTTTAAAATTTGAGTCTGGGTGAACGTAAACAGCAGAGACGGTGATGATAATATGGTCGACATCTTCACATTAAGAGTTTGACCGCTGGGAAACATTGTCCGTCAACTTTGACTGTGTTTGAGCACGGAGCATCAATGATGTAATCACAGACTCCGCCTCCCCTCGTCCTGCCGGAGTCCTGCGCTCTTTCGGCTCAGAACACGGCTCCACCCGTCGAGTGCAACAGCTTGATCTCTGTGAAGATGTGGACACAACAGTCTCTGATTTCCCATTGCTTGTCCAGCCCGAATCCCATTTCATCCATTTCATTTTCCTGTGACTGGACATTGACCAGTAGCAGCCTTAAGTCAAGGCTGAGCTAGCATGGCTCCCATGCTGGATCTCTTTCCTGTCCTCCCGGGGCGGTCTGGTTGGTCTGGCTGAACGGTCAATAAGTGATTATCCCAAAAAATCCGCGTTTCAGTAATAAAGCCGAAAAAATAACATTAAAAACAAAAATGTAGCAAGTTTGAAGGAACTGACTGCTGCCGCCACCACATATATTTTTCAGTATTTTGTCATATCGTCAAGAATATTGTTCACAGAAACACCCTGAAATGTTGTGAAATTATTTCAGGGCCATATCGCCCACTCTTACAACAGCAGCAAAAGTAACCACCATTTTACTACTACTACTATGAAGCAGGACAACCAATCAGAAACCACCACGTCAAGGTCATCACTACTATTTGTGGACACTTGGAGGGAGCTGGGGTCTGTGGTTAGAAAGTAAAAGGTGGAGCAGGGGACTTATCAGAGGTACAACACACAGTCCATCAGAGCGGGAAAATTTTTTAAAGATTAAATAGGTTATAGAAAAATAAAGATCACAATACTGCAGCGGAGCAAACGGAAAAACTACAAAGTGGTTTGATGACTCTGTTTTGGTTTCACAGTCACCTTTGACACTGAGAAACTGGAATGAGCTTTTATTTTGTTTTGACTTTTTCTGACATTTTATAGACAACATGATTTTAAAAAAAAAGACAGATTAAGTGATGTTTGCAGCACGAGACTTTTTCCTTTTTAACAAGCATCGTCTTACTTTTAAAGGTCCAGTGTGTAGGATTTAGCGGCATCTAGTGGTGTGGTTGCAGATTGCAACCAGCTAAACACCCCTCGTCTCAACCTCCCCTACAGTGGCTACTAAAAGGAGTGTTTGATTTGTTCGCTCGGAGCTACTGTGTAAACATGGCGAGATATAAAAGGCTCATCCTAAGGTAACAAAAACACAAAGATTCTTAGTTTCAGGTGATTATACACTAATGAAAACACACTGAATCCTACACACTGGACCTTTAACAGCACACACACAGCGATTTGCAGACTAGTGTGAGCTTCAATGCAAATCAATCAAAATTAAAACACGTGGCACAACTTTTCTTGATTGCACCATGTTCTACTCACCAAACGTTTTCGACTCTGTTGCCTTTATCAGGGTGGTGGTGCCTGAAGCTGTTTTGAACAAGCTAACTGTGGAGGTGAGGCTGCTGGGAGAACAACTATTTGAAACACCAATGACAACTACAAGTATGTGTTGAGTTTAACTTCAGTCATATCTTTAGTGTAAACAAAATTGGCAAGATGTATTGGCTAAAAGAGGAGTTTTCAAGCTTTTGAAGCATAATGAAAAGTAAAACAAACATGTCTCAAGGAAGTTGGTGTCATTAGAAATAAAAAGTCATTCAGAAGTTATTTTAACTATTTCTCCAAGTCATGTTAATAAGTGAAATACTGAGGGAAGCAAAACAGAAACAGCAGCAGAAGAAACTTCAACTCGAATACTGTCCGTGTCTCATTAAACTACACATAAACACAACCTCCAGCTTATTTTTATCCTCTGCAGTTCCTGCTGGAAGTCTCTCCATCTGAGCCTGCTCATCCAGAAACTGAACTGCTGAATATTTTCCATGTCTCTCCCCTCCCTCCTGTTACTTTCCTCTGTCTCAGCACTTATGGATCTCTCACTGTCTCCCAGTCAGCACTGAGTTCTGGTTTTTCTATTGGCCGGTGCCGAGTGGAGGTGGGAGGGTCTCAGAGCTAGCTGACTGTGTGTTCAGACCTCCAGTCTGTGGAGCTGCAGACTTTATCTTATCATGGATAAGGTAGAGCCACTTATCATGGGCTGTAATATGTGTCCTGCCGCTCTGGAAAAACTACATGGGAGCTGTCGTTTTTGAAACTAACGGATTAATTATAGTTTTACTTTGTTAAAATGACGAAGGGTTTGAATTCTCTTATGAAGTGCTGTTGTACTTTTCAAATTTTTGAAAAAAAATCCAGATTTAAAACACTTCGGCTGCAGCTACACACAAATTAGAGTGGACAATACAATACTAGTAACTAACAACAAATTCAAACTCATGGATGAATCATCTTAATCGTCTCCTCGTCCCAACAGGCTCTCACTAAGGCTAATTCAGGCTAATAATAAGTCAGTAAAAGGTCAGCAAATTTCAATAAAAGGCGTATATCAGCACCATCAACTGATCTGAGCTCAGTTATTACAGTCTGATGTGGAGAATGTTTTTCATTTCATTTAAAGGTCTCAGGTAGAAATGAGAGGGAACTGAGGCGACACGTGTGTAGTCGCTATGACTGCATGCATATTATTTCTATGTTGGAAGAATATAAGAATAAAGCAAACACAAACCTGATAATGTCGTAGCAGTCTAACTGTCCTTCAATATTATCACCAAACTGCTTTATCTACAGAAACCTGCAACACTTCATTCGAACGAGTGTGCATTAAGACTGACATGACACTGGAATAACCATGACACCCCACACGTCATGAACTTTATGTCTTTATGAACGGTTACGTCTGTTGTTATTAAGTGTCGTTTAGTCAGTTATGATACTTTTAATGCAAAGTTGGCATTGTTTGAGACGTTTTTGTAATGACATCACACTAACCAAGACAACAATGTCATACAAGGACAGATCGATTATCCCATCGGATATTTAGCATTTTTCCGATTATCCGTATTCGTGCTTCATTGTCAGATAAATTATATTTATTTAAAAATTCACTACCTTGGTTTTGATGCACCCACCTCTCTCTTTTCTACTCTGTGGTCTCACTCAATGTCCCGCTCACACCAATCTGACTACATGTCATGTGTAATAGCCTATACTGACTAATCGAGTCAGCAAAGTGAAGTTAAAAATGTAGTGGAGTGGACGTATAAAGTAGCAGAAAATGGAGATACTCAAGTAAAGTGCAAGTAACTCAAAATTGTACTCAAGTATAGTACTCGAGTAAATTACAACTACATTCATCACATTCCATCACTGATTATTCAAAAGTTTGACATTAAGATTTAAATTTTTTTTTACTGCAAATGTATATCGGTTCCTATGGTTCAACACCAACAACTCCCATCATGCACTGGGGCACAGCTACAGCACATTTATTATTGTTATTGAGGCTGAAATAGAGTTCAATCTGCTCCATTAAAAGGGAGAATCAGGGAGAAGATAAACTATCAGGTGTGTGAAGGTGCATGTTAGCATTTGAACACCGCTTTAATAATGACAGGACTGCTGTGCATAGACTAGTCATTACACACACATACACACACTCAGGGAACCAGCCATTAGGACCCCAGTAGAGAGTTATATGAGGTCCAACAGCAGCACTGAGAGCTCTTTTTGTCTGAGAAGCTGCTGCAGGTAAAAACCTCTGTCTTTCTTCTATATTTCTGCACAAGAATATGGATCTGTTTGTTTGGTCTGAGTCATTTCAGCTGCTGGTTTCCGCAGTTATCCAGGGTTTAAATTATTTTTTTAAAGAAATTTGAACAAGACGAGTCGGTGGAAAATACTAAAACCAAAAGGAAACGTGAAAAACAATCTTTTCTCTTCAGGATTTTCTGCCTTTATTCAGAATTGACAGGAAATGAGGAACGGGAGAGATGAGGAACGACAGGAAATAAAGGTCCGCGGTTGGACTCGAACCCTGGACATAACGGTTCCCCAGCATTTCTGAACATTGGATTTTCAACCACGGCTACTTAAACTGTTCAATATTTTTCGTTTGGCTTTGTATATCTCATTAAATGAATGTGATATACAATGTGTTTGCAGCACTGACAATTGAAAAATGTATGGCTGCTCGTGTTTAAATTACATCTAACATTTGAGACCTTTCAGTACCTAGACAGGAAAAACTTTCTATCAATACCCAGCCCTCTGTGGAGTTAAGTTTTCTATTAAACACCTGAACCTGGTCTGTGCTGCTCTGCAGGGATGAGGTGGTGGCTGGTGGTGGCCAGTCTGTGGCTGCTGGTGGCCCTGTCCGTACCAGATGCCCAGGCCAGGAACAGACCTCGCAACCAGGACGATAGAGCCCGCCGGGGGAAGAAGAAGATGGACGGAAATGGCAAGTTTGCTTCTTAAAGGAAAACACTTGCAAATCTTCTTGTGAGCTGTTGTAACTACATGGTATTGTGTATTTTTATGTACCATTGACTCAGCCCTGAAAATTGATGTAACCATGTGTTGCAGGTCATGGGCGAGCCAGAGCAGGGCGCCCCAGACCTCTAAGGATCAGACTGATTCCTGGTCCCAGCATCCCAGTGGAGCCTGAAGAAAACCAAGGCACGACTCTGTTCCTGGAGTCCTACAAGAACCTACAGGAACATCACTCCAGCTACAACGTTATCCCAGGTCAGTGAGACTAGTAACACAGCCAGAAGCCAGGTCAGTGACACAATAACTGAGATTCAGTTAATGAGACCAGTAACTCAGCATTAACCAAGGTTGGTGAGACCAGTAACTCAGCATTAACCAAGGTTTTTGAGACCAGTAACTCAGCATTAACCAAGGTTGGTGAGACCAGTAACTCAGCTTTAACCAAGGTTGGTGAGACCAGTAACTCAGCTTTAACCAAGGTTGG
>JBBPCS010008071.1:0-11378 GCA_037974645.1 Hollardia meadi | reverse complement strand
CAGCCTCGTGAGACCAATAACTCAGCATTAACCAAGGTCAGTCGGACCAGTAACTCAGCATTTACCAAGGTTGGTGAGACCAGTAACTCAGCTTTAACCAAGGTTGGTGAGACCAGTAACTCAGCTTTAACCAAGGTTGGTGAGACCAGTAATTCAGCCTCGTGAGACCAATAACTCAGCATTAACCAAGGTCAGTCGGACCAGTAACTCAGCATTTACCAAGGTTGGTGAAACCAGTAACTCAGCCTCGTGAGACCAGTAACTCAGCATTAACCAAGGTTGGTGAGACCAGTAACTCTGCATTTACCAAGGTTAGTGAGACCAGTAACCCAGCCTCGTGAGACCAGTAACTCAGCCTCATGAGACCAGTAACTAAGCTTTCACCAAAGTTGGTGAGACCAGTAAGTCAGTCTAGTGAGACCAGTAACTACTAGAAATGCTCCCATCAGGCTTTTTAGGGTTAATACAAATTACAATTTAATGTCACTAGAATTGCCTGATCTGATGCATCACCTGCATCACTAGTTTCTTAATAATTTTTGTAGAAAGCTGCAATATAACAGACCGTGCAAAGACCACCACCTTGCCGTTTCTCAGATTGAAGCCTCACATGATACAACACCCGTTAAAACTGACAACCTGGCAAAGATCACAGTTTGCTTTGTCTTCAATCCATCTGTCCTCATTAAAGTAATAAGTCCCATTATGTTCTGATGGTTTTTGTGGTCACATTACTGGATGAGCAGCAGTGTGGCACAAAACCTCTGCACATAATCTGATTCTGACATGCTGTTTTGCGTGGGAATTAAACTTCTGCAGAGACACGTTTCTACAGAGCTTTGTGGAGAGGGGTGTTACAGACAGCACACAACCCAAATAGAGTTGAAATAGTTATCATTTTCATTAGTTAATCCTGAAGTGTATAAAATAAGCGAATTACCAGTCCAAGGTGACATATTTAAATTGGACTATCAGTCCAAAACCCAAATATTCATTTTACAGTTATAAAGAAAAACAGAAAATCAGCCAGTCCTTATAATGAAGGTTGGAATCATCGAATATCTGCCGTTTCTATTTGATAAATGACTTAAACTGTTTATTTAACCATTTATCAAAGTTGCTGCAGATAATTTTCTAGGCTAATTGATTAATAAACAATTGTTTTCGTTCAGCTACCTGAGATAATTAAGTATTGTGCAATGCTACATATCAAACAAGCTGATCGATCCTGCTTCCTGTCACAACAAGTTCGAAAAGGAATTGAAGCGTAGATATTAATGCTATAACAAAAGTATAAAAGAGGAAAACAACCATGTGAAAGTTGCAGAGTAACACCAGTGTGAGTTTATTTAAGTACAAATGGAGAGGCATGTTCTAGACTTTACTGTGTACATATTAAATCTCTCATGCATCCAAAAATAATCCTCCAAAAGCCTGTTTTAATGTAGAAAATACAACATGTAGGTTTAAACCTGAAACTCTCAAGTTAAAACAGTGGCGCCATGTCTGTGCAGTTTTCAAAAACAATTTAACTCGTTAATTTGTCTCAGTGTTTGTGTGTTTATGTGTGAGCCAACATGGAAAAAGGCACAACGTATCTTTGTATTTAAAACTTTTAAGTGGTATATTACATAACATAGTTCTAGCCAATGGAATCTTAATACAACGAAATAAAATCTTTAACTGAACATAAACAGGATATTTTAATCAAACAGGATGTACGAGTGCTGTGAGGGAACAGCTGAGCTCTGAGGCTTCGTCTTGTTCTCATAATGAAGCTGCCTGTTATTACAGCTCTCAAGCGTGAACAGAATGGAAAACAATCTGTGGGAAAAGAGCTAGTCAGAAAATAAGTCCTGAAAAATCCCACACAGTGATGAGGACAGAGAAAGAAGAACCTCAAAGCCACATGGAATCCCCTCAGCTTAAAACAATGAAGTCAGCATTGTGTAATTAGAAGGGAAGGTGGCAGTCTGTTGTTGGGAGCTCTGTTTTTGCTGTTGTTTATGATATGAGAACATGCCGCAGTGTTCAGACAAAACTAACTGTAAAGTAACAACCAAACAGATCAGAGGTGCAGTTTACAGAAACTGAAAAGATGCCGAATCAACATGACAACCAATCATCTTTGTTAATGTTACAGGGTAGGGATGCACAATACACAAACACAACAAACTTTATATTATCGGCTACCGGCCAATATTGAAGTTACAGTCAATAAATAGAGCCGATAACATGAAGTCAAATTGCTTTCATTAACTTAACAAGCACAGGATCTACACCCTCCTATACGGTAGGTGGCAGTATCCACCTTTAAAGTTGGTTTGCCATCTTCCAATAAACACAGAAGAAGAAAAAGAAGAAGAAGGCAATGGTCACACAAACGTGAAATCAACATTGGCGAATATTTGCTTCCCCTTCATTTCCATTTTATGCCAGCGAAGGGGAGAATAAAATATTCAATTCAACTGGCAAAGCAAATTCGCAAATTCAAACCCTGGCTTCGTGTGGAGTTCAACTTGAATGCTGACCGGTGAAGTTGCAGCCACAACCAATAGCAAACATGTCTGTGTCTGTTGACCCCTGAAATGGACTACAAACCAGCATACTGATTTCCGTGTGTGTCACATCCTGCACTGCCCACATTCAGCAGCAGCAGGCGATGGTCATTCGCCTGCATTTGTTTGTGTGAAAAGTACAAGAAGGAGAAGAAGCAGAAGGAGAAGAAGAGCAGCAGCTGTCTGTGGTCATGCTCATGGCGTCAAACTGCTGAACCTGGGTAAAGCCACAGTGTAGACTAGAGAGTCAAACATGTCGTCGCTGGTGTGGACGATTTTTGTTGTTGTGATGTTTTCAATACATGTTCCACAAAGGTTCAGAGAGGAGGGAAAAGTCAAAAGATTGTCATTTCCCCAAAAGTATGACATATACTTTGAGGTCACACTAATTTGTTTTGGATGACATCTTCAAATGTCTTGTTTTATCTGAACAACAGTCCAAAACCAAAAGAGTGATATAAAACAGAGAAAATCCTGGACAAGCTGGCAAACAAAGAATGATTGGTGATATTGGTTGAAAAACAATAACTTGATTAATGACACTGTTGTCGGTTTATTTTCTGTCAATAACTGAGTCAAGTAACTGTCTCACCGCTTGTAAAAACATATGCTAATATGCACTGAACACCATAAAATGATGATGCCACGGCAGTCTGATGGTTGCTATATTATTTAAACAAAACCCTGCAATTTACTAGACAATAGAGAGAGAAAAGAAAAGCTCTAAAGTATGTGTGCCCCAGCTGAGATGACAGGGTGACAGTCTCACTGCTCACAGTAAAAAGGACAGAGATAGGAGAGACAGTATTTAAGAGAAATAACCTGAGCCTCTTAACTACCTGTGTTTCTATGGAAGTAACAAAGAGCATACCATTAGAAAGGATAGATGACAGACAGGGAAGACTTGAAATAGACACAAAGAGCCTCTTCCTGCTGTATCATAGTGGTTTACAGTCTTTTCTACTGACTCACTGCCAGTCATAGCCTCGTCCTGCCCCAGGTCTCATGTTGAAAGGTGGAGTTAATGCAGAGGGAGGAGTGGAAACTCTACAAATCACTGCTTTGTCTGGTTCTGGTGATAAAGTACAGGCTTTAGATTTGACTAAACGCACACTGCAATTACTGCACCGGGGTCTGTTGTTGCTGCTGCTGAGGAGAATGACAAGGGTCGCCATGCTATGCTAAAGTTGGGACCCACAGATTGCTGGTTTGAATTTGCCTTGTTCTAGACCTCTGAACCTCGACTGGTTAAGGCAACATGTTCTCAAGACAGCCAGGGGTTGTCTTGGTAGCAAAATGCTGAAGAAGCACAGCAGGGTTAGGCCGATACTACCTACCTATATCTATATGATGGTCTTTACAGTAACGGCATCTTGTGTTCCACATCAGACTGGCCTCCACTGCCATATTACTGATGTAGAATTATTTCGAGCTTATAGAAATAGAATATTTTTCTTGAAAAATGATAATTGTCATAAATCAGCAACTGCCATATGACATTTACTTCCTTCATCTTCCCAGTAGAGTGTGTCACCTTTTAATAGAGATTTTGAACTTCTGATCTGACTGTAACGTATCTGTGTTGTTTCAGGTAAGCAGGGCCAGTGTGTGTACCAGGGCCTGACCATGTTCGAACAGGCCGTCTGGTCTCCAAAGCCCTGTGTGACTTGTCTGTGTACCGGAGGGCGGGTGGTTTGTGACGAGATCACCTGCCCCATAGTGCACTGCCACTTCCCCTTCACCCCCGTGGGGGAATGCTGCCCCGTCTGCATGGAGCCAGGTAGAAACACAACATGTGGCAGTGCCATGGTGCAACATCAAGCGGCAACAGAGATGAGAAATGTTTCTGACAACCAGGACCAGTATTTGAAGGGTTTCATCCAACACATAAAAACTTGAGTTTTAGAGAAAAATTTAAATTTCGTACACGATCATAATTAGTTCTGAATAACCAACTTCATTACTGAGATGTGGAACCTGGCAATAGTGCTACACTCCGCTTTTTAACAGGACAAGTAGGATGTGCTGTTTTTAACCTCGCCATAATGATTTAGAAGTGAAAATGATGCACACATTTAAATTATTACCCAAACCATTCTGCTAAACTACATCCTAATTCAACTTTCACTGCCTGTGCATGCACAGTTTTAAAATTCAACAGACAATTATATCATTTTGGGTGTGTTCACATTAAGTTTTCACTGGTTTGAACTAAGGATTTGTTAAAACACAACAGAATTCAACAGTAACCCTTTGACTTTGTAGACAGTTCAGCCTGAAATCTTGAACTGAATGTAAAAGTCTACTGTGATGGTCAGTAATCCAACCAGTTTCCATCTCTGAGGCCTCAGCATGTTGCTTCCTGTTTCCATCATGGCTTTAAAAAATGTGTTTAGCACATTTTGGGTCAGATCAACACACATGTTGTGAAAGTTTTAACATGCCTGTATATTGGGTACATGTTGTTATCAACATGCACAGCATTGGTTTCCACCTTATTGTCAATTCAATCACATCAAAATTAAGATTGGATGTACGTCTCAATCTAGAGAGATGTACAGACAAGTTGATGTTCAACATTATTTTGAGATGTGTGCACATGCGGGAGAAAGAAGACAAACCAGAATGAGTGCGAGTATATGGGGAGGTTACAATAAGAAGTTGTTTTGTACCACAGACTGCACAAATAACTTGTATTGGGTGGTAGGTGTTCAAAATCCCAAGAAGGAAACCCCCATGTTAGCTCAGAGTAGATGATAGCTATTAGCATCTAGTAAATTATCTACCACATTATTAAAAGCCTGGGATCTGATTTTAATAAGGTGGTTGATAGTTTGGTACAAAAACAGGTGAGGATGAAACACCTGTTTTATGGTCAGACAGCTCATACTGTTACTCTGTGTTTATGGCTGTGTAGTAGCTGAGTAGTGCAAATATTTGTCAGGCTCCATACCCGTTAAATGTTTCAGTGCAGGGGAGGCAGAATGACGGCTGTGGATGGAAAACGCATTAAGTTTTCAGAGAAACACATCACACCCAGGCGTGCAGAGTGTCTTATACAGATATCCTGCATAATTTGATGGCAAATAGCAGGAATATTATTTTATTTCTCACTATATGTTTCATATCGGGGCTGCAATTGACAAACAATTTCATTATAAATGAATCTGCAGATTATTTTCAAGATTAATCAATTAGTCTATACAATGTAAAAAAAAAAGAAAGACAGAAAGAAAGACAGAAAGAAAGAAAGTTAAAAATACCCATTACAATTTTCCAGAGCCCATAATGACATTTTCAAATGTTTTTTTGTCCAACCAACAGTCCAAAAACCAAAGAATTTTTTTCACATACAAATTAACCTCTAAACAATAACTTTATTGGTTTCAAGTACAATGCTTTATTTATAAATACTGAAACTGTCCATATACAGACGATCATATGCAACAATGTGTTTTCTACCACCTTGCTATGCGTGCATCCTTTATTGTAAACAGTAAATCTGTCTAAACATCCTCCTTGAAATTGTGGAAACAAACAGCAGTAGTTGAATTGACAGTAAGTAACTCACTGCTTACAGTCATACACTGCACAGTGTGCATGTATGGAGCTGAAGCAGGAGACTCTCAAAGTCATTTTGTCTATGTCTTATCACTGTTTGCAGATGAGTACAGCATTAACCTGATAGCAACAACCACAGAAACATGTTCAGTACATATATGTATATGGTACACTGTTAACTGTAAACCACGTCTGCTGTATGTATGGAGTTAACTGTAAAGAAATTCACACAGAGCTGTTTTATAATCAGAAGAAAAATGTTTGTCCATCAAGTGGCACTGAGGTATTGTCAGACAAAATGCCTTACATAGTTACCAACATTCTTTTGCGTCTTTGGTGATTGTTCCACCAGTTGGAAAAACAACCAAACTTTGTAGGTTTGTAGGTGGAATCACCAGGAAAGTAAACATTCAGCAAACCAATTAAAATGTTGGACAACCAATGATGCATGCCTATGACCTTACAAAGTCTTACGGCTACAAGACATCGTCTTTCTCATGTAATATTTGCAGGCTGTCCCTTTTGGGACATAGTTTTATGACTATAAGACAGCATTAAGTATTAGACAAATGAGCTAATGTTCTTCTAAATTCCATCAGATAAGTATGAAATTTAGTTTCAGTACGTTCTGGCACCAACATGGACGAACAAAAAAAGACCAACTTCGTACATACAGTTCTACAGCAGCATTCTGCTCTGTAGCTACAAGCTGGTCTTGTACCTGTCTGTCTGGACAAATATGAGTTTCTGTCTGTCTGTCTACAACACTAACACACAGCTGTCTCTGTCTGTCCACCTCCTGTCTGTCTCTCTGTCTGTCGTCGCCAACATTCTCCATCATTCTCCATCATTCTCTTTTAGTTTTCTTTATTTCCTTCTACTTTTCCTCCTCTTGCTCCTTCCTCTCTTGTCTTCTCCACTGTCATATTTCTGTTCCTTCTATCCTTCTTTCTATACTGTCATTGTTTTCTTTCCTCTTGACCACCTCCTGCCCCCTGATTGGCTGCCCCCGCACCCACCATAGACCCTGACCTCAGCCTTGACCTTTCTGGTGACTCCCCAGTTCCCAATGACCCTGACAAGTCCGTGACCCCACTGACCCAGGAGGAGATCCAGCGAATCCTCTGGCGGGAGGAAGAGGAGCACCGCGAGGAGGAGGAGCAGCTGAGGAAGAAGGATGAAGAGAAGAAAAAGAGGAGGAAGCAGAGGAAGGAGCAAGCAGAGAGACAAAGAAAAATAGTGGAGGAGAGGAGGAGGGCAGAGGAGGAGGCATTGAGACTGCAGGTGGAGAAAGAGGAGGAGGAGTGGAGAAGGCAGATGGAGGAGATGGAGAGGAGACAGGAGGAAGAGGAAGACAGAAGGCGGAAGGAGGCAGCAGAGAGAGAAGCAAGGGAGAAGGAAAGGAAGCTAGAGGAGGAAAGGAGGAGGCAGGAGGAGATGTTGAGGGAAGAACTACTGGCTTTGGTAGAGGAGGAGCAGCTAGAGGAGGTGGAGGAGCAGCAGCAGGAGGAGGAGGAGGAGGAAGAAGTGTGGCTGAGAGGAGATGTGTTTCAGATGCCCCCAAAAGAACCTGAAGAACCAGAGGAACCAGACCTCTTCCCTGCTCCAATCCCAAGACCCCCTGCTGCGACAGAGGACGAGCTAAAGGAGATAGAAGCCGAGGAGGAGGAGGAAGAGGGGGAGGTGCTGGTAGTGAACAGAAGAGGCCTCCCTCCAGGCTGCGACATCTCTGATGTAACTGTGACATGTGACAATGCCAAACTCATCTACTTTCCTCCTCTGTCCATACCCGAGCTCAAATCTCTCAGTCTAGAGGGTAAGTCACCACCCCGACAACACAGGAGGCATTCCTTATCAACATGATGCTTTGTCTTCAAAACACCTTGCTTGTGATTATATGAGAACTATATACTATATATAGAACTATATTATTCACAACCTTCGCCCACTTACTCTACAGTCCAGTGCATGTGCAGAGCAGATCAAACTAAAGATTTGTTAGACTTGCAGCTTAAAAAATTCTGGCATTTTCATCAACCTGGAACCAGAATCAATAAAACAGAACCCCAAACTGAGAAACACTTTTAAATACAGAATTTTCCTGCTCTCATTGTGAACTGACTGAAGCTCTTGTGACCTGCAGGCAACAACATCAGTAGCATCCCAGCCGAAGCCTTCAACGGCATCCCCAACCTGGAATGGATTAACCTCAAGAAAAACAAACTCACCTCTGCTGGCATTGATGCTAAAGCCTTCAAAGTAAGACACAAAATCCAACCACCTGTCACTCAATTATAGTCTTTTTTTTTAGAGGCTTGTTAATTTATTGATATTATTTATCACCTCCAAAGACCAAAACTATAAAATTAGGGTGAGTAAAACACACATATTGAACATCTTAAGTAATGCAATCAACCAGAAAGACAATAAATGAGAGAATTTGTGATATAATGTCGCAAATGTACTCAAAAACCTACAGATGTCACATAGAGTAATAAAATAAACTGCAAGAATTTGTGTTTTTAAACACATTTAAGACTTCAATGTGATCTGGAAGTGTATTTAAACAGACAGAAGTGAGAGATGGACAGGTATATCTGGACTTAACATTTGTTGTTTGAAAAGGGGGCAGTCAACTTTGCACACATCACCAGCAGACACTTCCCAGTATCACCAGTACCTGTGTGTGTGTGTGTGTGTGTGTGTGTGTGTGCGCGTGTGTATGTGCGTGTGTGTGTGTGTGCGTGTCAGGGTCTGAAGATGCTCAGGCGTCTGTACCTGGACGGGAACCTTCTCGAGGCTGTGCCCTCTGACCTTCCCCCCACCCTGCAGGAGCTGAAGATCAGTGAGAACAGACTGAATGGAATCTATAAAAACAGCTTCCAAGGTACTGCCACGGTTTCCCATAATGCACCTACATACTGACAGCAGCTGTCAGTCATTTGCATTCGACAATGACCCTTTCTGAAAATGACACGATACAACCACCTTGTTTATAGACTCACTGCTCTGTTGGTCTTTCTAAACTGTGAAAGTACAGTTCACTCTGTCTTTGCAAACATCAAAATGACAGAGTAGTGTTTCTCCCTACAGGAAACTCTCTTTGGCCAAGTGCAGTATGCAGAAACATTAAATCAGGGAACACAAGGGAGTCTCATTTTGTAGTTTGGCTAGCTCACTGAGATAATTAGCAAATACTGATTAAAGTTGGCAGTGACAGCTTAATCATTTTGACAATTCCATCTGGTACAATCACTGTTTGCCGAATTAAATCTTCACCTGTCAGGGTGTGTAGCGTTTAAAATGCAATTTCAATATAAAAACAATGAGGACCTCTATACATGATCAGCTTGGGAAACTTGCGTCAGCACTACTTTGGGCACTGCTTGGATTATACACCTCACAGTTTCACAAAAAGGCCAGTTTCAACTTTTGACATTTGGTGGAAGGCTTTGGAAACAAAAAGGTGCCTGTGACATGTAGGAGACCCGTGATGGATGGTGGCAAAACCTTTGCTCATCAGGCTTTTGCTAGTCTTCTTCTCCAGTGCAGAATCATCATCTTTCATGCCACGTAATTCACAAATGGTCCATTTTTTACTGTAGGATCACTGCTCTTAAATCAAATTTCCTGTCTCTTTCCTGCTGCCGGCACTTATTGGTGCTGTAACCCTACCCTACACTTTTTCTTTGGCCCCCACAATGAGTTCTACACAGCTCATACCAGTGATCATGTGTGGGGGACTCTAGCTGTTCAGCCCAACTCTGTGCACTGCACCTTTTTAATAACCTCTGTGTGACAGTAATGTTAGAAATGTATGTTATACACCAGCTATTCTAAACCAATGGGCCGGGGCACACTGGTGGGCCTCAGAGCATCATCTAGTGGACCTTGGTGGCAGTGGTACAGCCAAATGTTTTTTTTTGTTTTTTTTAAATGTCTGCCACAGCTAGAACCCAGTGTCATGAAGTGGTTTTTGAAAATTAAAAAGTGATGTGGGAGACAATCCTACACAAGTAAAAGCTCCGAAGTGTGTGGTGAGGAAATATGATCCTGACTACAATAAATTTGGATTCACAATGGCAGGCAGTGCTGCTACGCTGAATCGCAGCCCAGTTCATATATATATATATTTTCCATTTTTGGTCACATTATGATTTTTCTGTCTTTTATTTGGGAAGGTGGTCCTCAGAAATTTGTTAAGTTACAAAAGGTTGAGAACCCCTGTTATACACAATGAAATGAAAATTTGCTGTTTTGTTTTACAGAGTAACTCTTTAACTATTATGGTGTGACAGTTTCTTTGCTACAGACAAAATTCCAGCAGAGGGACAGTGATGTATACCTGTTTTCTATCTTTAAGGTCTGAGCAGCCTGGTGATCCTGGAGTTGGAGGGAAATCTGCTGAGTGAGGGGAATGTAGATCCTCTGGCCTTCGCTCCCCTCATCCAGCTTTCCTACCTCCGACTGGGCAGAAACCACTTCCGCACCATACCACAGGGCCTTCCCATGTCATTGCTGGTATGAAGTAATACTACTACGGTATATGTCTCTGGCTCTTACCTCATTCCCCACACTACGATACCTCATATAGTCACACTTATGACCTTCTTCATAAAGTTCCAGGACAATAGTGCTCTCTACTGGGTTCAAAAACCTTGGCCAACTGATGCGTTTGTGTGGTGCCACCAGAAAATTGACCTAAGCAAAACTAGTCATCACGGTTCAATCCTCAATGGTTCTATAAGGACTCTCTGTGAATCCCCCAGAAAACCCTATAAACACTCACAGTCTTGGACTGAGGGTTTCAATCAATACCTGCTATTCTGTCATTCTGGTGAGCTGATAAAGACTTAATATCATTTCAAGGTGTTTAGACTCTTGTGACTGACATCCAATGAGAGTGAAATCTGAGAAATCTGGAGTTTCTGAGCATGTAAATTGACTTTTTGGACAACAGTTGGCAGAAATAGGTACAAGACTTGGGTAGCTCAACAAATTTATTGATAAATCTACCAGCAACATTCAGCCAGCCATCTAAGCATCTTCTTGCAGTCAGTAAGGAATTCAGGTTTGCTGAAGCCAGTCCACCAAACTTGTAATTATGGCCTCTGGTTAACCACAAACACTGCAGAGCACCAGTGACATGCTGCTGCTGTAAATCCTCCTTAAACAAGACTAGGTGAAACCTAGTATATGGCTGGACCGCCATTATACTTAACAGTAATGTTGTCAGGACACCCAAACTTTGACTTTGAT
>JBBPCS010008016.1:0-32094 GCA_037974645.1 Hollardia meadi | reverse complement strand
CACACACACACACACACACACACACACACACACACACACACACACACACACACACACACACACACACACTCTACAAAACACTCTCTTTACAACTCCAACACTGCTCCATCTCTCCTGCTCCTCCATCCTGTCCTCCTTCACTTTTCCAGAAAGAGACATCTCACTTATGAAGTGTTGAGTGATAAAAGGCCAAAGAGACACCAAAATACAGCGAGAGAGAGAGAGAGAGAGAGAGAGAGAGAGAGAGAGAGAGAGAGAGAGAGAGAGAGAGAGAGAGAGAGACAGAGGCTGTGAGAAGTTGAAGAATTGACCTTTTAACTGTTGGAAACTTTATTTATTTTCATGCCAATTGCAGATATGACAGAGCTTTCTCTTCCTCGCTGTCAACGCAGCGAGGAAGAGAGACTGCTCTGAGAGGCTACTTTTTGAATATTAATGTCGACAACATACAGCAAGGGAAAAATAAGGGTTGTTTTGTTTTATTAAGAATGTTCAAAATTACAGGAAAGAGACAGTGATGAGAAGAGGAGACTAAAAACAGAATATTTTCCAACCTCTACACTGCCTGTTTCCATCCTTCCATCCATCCTTTTATTCTCACTTCTCTCTGTTCTTTCTGTTCTTCCCCCACTATGAATAAAACTGTCACAAAGAACACCTTGAGGGACGAGGAAGGGTCACATCTATAAGAGCAACAGGGAGGATGTGACAGGAATCACTCATTCTGACCTCATTCTTTCTCTCTGTTAACTATGGTTAATGATATGTAGGGATTTCTTTTGTCCTCTATGGACTTATCTCAGTTGTTCACTTGTCTTTTGCTGTTCTCTGGTTTGGGCTGTGCCTCAACATTTTGGGATGGCGGAGTAGTACTGGTTTGATCATCTGTTTTCCTTTTACAACAATCTTTGCATCCATCCTTATTATACCTAGTTATTATGTGCAGAGTCACAGGGGGTTGCATCCCCCCATCACAGAACTGACACATATAGTAGACCATACACACTCAAATTCACACTTACGGGCAATTTGTCTCCAGTAAACCTAACCTCTATGTCTTTGTGGGAGTAAACTGAATCTGGAGGAAACCTGCCTGTCGCCGCTTCTGTGCCACCCAATGAGTCCAATTCCATAACTGAGAAATGCCGTCATTGGTCATGTGTGGTCGTGTTCTTACTCCCAACTCGTTAAATACGGCAGCTTTGTCAGTTACATGGTAAACTATGAAGATCTACTTCCCCCTTTAGTGTCAGTTTTGAAAGTGAAGGGCAAGTTAGCAATGATAAATCTGGTTAGATTGCTAAGAAACATATTATGTGTTTTGTACTGTGAATGTTGTGAAATTGCCAAAGTATGATTGGATTTAGGTACAAAAACTATTTGGCTAGGTGTATGAAAAGATCATGGTTTGGTGAGTATGTTAGTTACGGAAGTTCAGTGATGTAACGCAACTCAAAAACAAGTATACTTTGACATTTGGTTACACAGGGGACTCGAATGCCACTGTCCTGGGGGGAAAGTCCTGTGTTCGATCCTACCAAGTGCCCCGGCCACCTCTTGACATGGACTATTCTCACTCTCTATATTACTAAACTAGAGATGTGCCTACACTGTCACAGAATTGTAGGGCCACTGACCAGGCTGCTGTATTTGACATATAATGGGAGTGAGAATGGGCTGCTGGTACTAGTACTGGTACTATTAGTACCAGTACTAGTACTGGTTCTAGATTTACATTACAGCTAGTCTGCGACATAAAAAGTGATGTCACGAACACTTAAGCTATAAACTGGTTACTTTTGATGCTAAAGAAAAGTGATGTCTTAACAGATTTATGTATGTTTATCCTCACTAGACATCAAAGATACACTGATTGAAGCATTTATTTGTTGTATTAACATCTCTGCACTCTAGTTCGACTGCATTATGACTCTGAGAAGATTCCAAACTGTTCTCATCCAAGGTTGTCAGCTACAGACACATTGTCATGGCCCCTCGCGTCTCATCCAGACACACAAGGTCCAGGTTACTTTGGTTAAGTTCAGGCACAAAAAGGTACATTAAAGCCTGTCGCGTCTCATCCAGATGCTAAAGGGATGTGCATCTGGACGAGACCAGAGGGGCTGGGACAAAGAGTCTGTATCCGACGACCTGGGAATGAGACCGGGCTGGTGATATTTGAAGCAAAATACAAGAGTCCAGCCAATTTCTTTTCAGAGATAGCTGGTTTATTTCTCTCTCAATCAGTTCAGATGGTACACGCCTTCTGTTTGTAATCACAGTGTCAACTCTGCTGCATGAGGAGGCAGGTTTAGTGTTAAGCACTGAAACAAGGTCTCAATACAGCGATCTGTTTTGCAAATAACCAACTCTAACCTCCACCTAATCCCTTCAAGCTGAGTGTTTGTGACGCTATTTAAAGCCACCTTCTATTTTTTATTTTTATTTTTTTATCTCTGGCCACCTCCCTTTATATTACCTGATCAAAAAATAAAATATCCCAGTGATTTCTTTGTGTCTACTTATCTCTCTGACTCCATTGAAGGTCATCCATCCAGGTTTTTGTGTTTATTGTGTTGCACAGCAGCTGACCTACACGCTGTTAAGTGTGACATTGCAACAAGGGCAGAAGGGCTCCATAAGGTGATCGTCAAACTGTGAGGAAAAGGCGTGCTCTCCTCCCCGTGTGCTCCTGCAATAAATTAACTCATTAAAAACTGACAATCACGAGCCTGACTCTGGCTCTTTATAAACACTCACCCTACACAGAGTGACGCTTACATCATCCCGCTAATGACAGAAACGAGACAAAATTAATCAAAGAACATTCGCCCCGTGTGAAGAGAGCTTGTATGGGGAGAGGTGGGGGAGAAAGATCAGAGTATTTAATTATGATTGGTTCATTTTCGTTGAATAAATTGGAATACAGCTCACAGTGTTTACCAAACGCAAGGAGGCAATTAATCACGCTAATGAGAGCGAGCTGATGTCGGCAAACACATTAGTCTTTATTAGAACGTGAAGCAGAGGAGATTGCAGGGCTAAGGTATCATGGATGTCGGGGTCATTTCACAGCGTGGAGCGGAGGACTGAATCGCTCATCACACACTGGTTTGGTGAAAAATCCAGTCCATTTATTCAGCACGGACTAAACTCCACCTGAACCCCCACTGTACCATCCATCCCTTTCTGTTTTTCTATCTCTCTGCAGTCTGTCACTCACTTATTTATCCTTTGGACTTTCATCTGCTCACATGGGACTGTACTCAAACATGAATTAGTGGTTAGCAGATGAAAGGCATGGCAGTTGGCCTCAGGCTCGTGTCAAAGTGTCTGGATGCATTTAAAATGTCATTCATAAAATGTATATGGTTTGTAGCTTGAACAATGCCCAGTGAGCTGAAACCACACCCGGCGACTGGAGTGGGTGTAGTTCAATTCAGGTCTTTAACTACTTCACAGGACCTTAACTGCAAAATGTCTATACTTGTATGGACTCTTAATGTAAAAAAAAAGCAGCCTCAACCTTAAAAAATTTGTGTTTTCTGATCTGCTGCCTCAATGGAATATTCTCTTATTGCAAAATAGTGTGACGTATCCATTTTATAAACTGCATGTTACTTTTTGTCAACTCTACAATCACATTACCTTCACATCCAATCTTAGTGATCACAGTGCTTTTTCATCCTTCAGTTAGTCATTCCACTTTTAGCAGTTAATAGTATTTATCATTTGTTTTTGTAGCCTTAACAGTGTTTTTAGCATTTTTGATGATTTTGATAATCACCACAGTTTCTTTAAATAGCGAGGTTAGCCAGTCAGCTAGCCTAGCTGGCTACTAAAATGAATAACATCACTGTCAGAGTTTATACGGGGCCGGTCAGCTCTGCAGCGTAAGTCCCTCTTTGCTCTTCATCTGCTACCCTTCTCCTCTGTGAGCTTTCCTTTCCAGCTGATGCTGAGCTTAAGGCAAAATGAGAAGTAAATATTCCAAGGGAGAGTTTCACCCCCACAGTCACCAATAGATATATATTAAACACATCATGAGGCGGGAGAATTATTGCTCACTTTAGCAAGACGGTGTACATCCGTCACCTTCATTTTTGACAGCTACAAGTCCATTAGTACAAGTGTAAAAAGAGCCATATCAGCCGAAAGTTAGCTAAGCTCTGACAATCAGGCTAATGTTAGTGCTACATTGAGTGATGTTGCTAATGGTTATCTAAGACACTGAGGTGATTATCAAAATGACCAAAAACACTGTAAGGAAAAGTAAATACCATTGACACTATGTACAAAGCTAACTGTGAAAAGTGAAGTAACTTACTTGAAGATGAACGTGCAGTTCGTAAAAGAGGTATACATTTAGCTACATTGTACGAGTAACGATCAATAGCTGTAGGAACCTTTTCTCTTTTTTTAGGCCTAGATCACCTTTATGATTAAAATAAACCAATGCTGACTATTCATGATGGGAGATAGAACACAAATGTTGATCTCTTTTGTCACAGTTAAAGACTTTGAACCCCAAACATCTACCTGGACCTCCACGTTAGATAGTTTAGCACATATTTTTGAATTATATCAAAATGTATGGACAAAACTTACAGATTGGGCCTTTACATTCAATAAAATCTTAAAACCATATTAACTAATGTCAAATGTGATATGAGCTGTTTGGGATTGTGGCACTTCTTGCATGATATGAACACAACTCACACACACACAAACACGTGTGCAGAGACACGTTTCCACCACAGACAGCACGAGCTAATGCATTTTTAGAGAAATTCAATAAGCATTGAGACACAGGAGATGCAACATGGCATGTTGAGCTCTGTTTCCAGGGTGGTGGATTAATCCCAAAATGCTTTGGCACACAACCAAAGACTGGAGCTGCTTGTTTAGTGCCTCAGCAAAATATTCCCATACTATAACCTCTATAATGTGCTATCAATTTTCTTCCTGCTCCAACTTGAAATTTTGCTGCTATCGTTAAAAGAAGGGTCTGGAGGGACCATGCACTTAGTCAGTGTTTGCTGCATTGTTAAGGACAGGAAACATAAAGAGGTTAAGGCTGTCAATGATGTCTTGAGCTTGCATATGAACACTTGCATATAAACCTTAGTTTTAATCTTGTTCATTCCTTCACCCTGACGGTCCAGTAACATCAAACTACCGCCAATTTTGCCTCGATCAGCAGTCTTACACTATGCATTACCTTTTGTTATAAACGAGACCCAAAGAAAATTAAACTCCCTCATGCACTTTACACTCAGATGCAGTACTGAGGCAACCAAATCCACCACCTTTCTTCTTGGCTGCTCCTCCACTCCTTGGCTGCAATCACAGATTCTATACATGAAAATCACAAACAGCATCACAACAAGGACCAGCCTTGGCAAAGTCCAGTGTGTTCAACTGGCAATAGACAGTTTTTTTTGCTTCAATATTTCATTATGAAATAAATGTTGATTCCACAATGTAATGGCTATTTGAATGACGACACAATCAGCAAGCCTCACTTTCACTATGCAATTATCTCGTATGAAATCTCTCTCTAAAATAAGCCTGGCACCATTTCTATCTGCTTTCATGTTTCCCTTATAGACTAAATGAATGAATAAACCCACAATTTTGCTGTATTGTTGGTAGTTTCTACTCTGAGGAAAATAAAAAAGCAACCTGGTCGTCGTTGCAAAAGCGGTGCCAACAATATACCATTGATAGTTCTTGTTCCTGTACAATTATAAGCAAACACTGTTTTACATTAAAGAAATGAGAAAAAAGTATAGAAACAGCTTGTTTTTTTTTAAAAAGGATAAGCAATTTGAATAACACTGTCCTTCAAGACACCAGCAAATTATTTTCAGCTTTCTGTGAGAAAAGGTCTTTGTCTAGGTGTGTACAAATGATACAATTTACGGCACAAAACTATTCAGAAATGTGGAGACTTTTATATCTGGTCCCTCACAGAACAATTGCCTGAGTTCAAAATTAAAACAAACAAACAAAGGCGCCTGTAAACAGGATACACTTTCAAGGGCACACACACATATTTTGTGGTTAATGTGTTCGAAATTAAAGCAAAGAGGGTTTTATCCACATCAATCAATCAATCAAAGAAAAAAAGAAAAGCAAAATAAAAAAAGATGTCTTGATACAAGCCTGGATGAAGTCGTGAAGGTCTAAATTAAGCAGTTGGTGGGTGAAAATAGAAAAACAGAAAGGAACATCTTTTCCTTTATGAACAGATGGTTTATACTGCTGCTTTTTTTTACAGAGAGGTCGTAGTCAGTCTTGCAAGTGGTAAGCTCTTTTAAGCTCCAGATCCTGGTGGACCGCAGGGGCACAAAGTCAGCTTATGTTCCCCACTGGTAGATTTCAGCTATGCTATGTTTGAGCACACATCATACTCAAGAGTTCAAACCAGTGGAGATAATTAAATCCCAACTGTTTGCTGATTTTCTAAATATAAACTCTTTCTAAAATTGAATATAAAATAAATATGCATGAGCACAAAAATTGAAGAAACAACAAAAACAAACAATGAACGATGGAGAAAGAAATATCTTTTTTTTTAAAAACACCTGACATTTGTCCACTGAGATCTGTGTGCTGAGGCTGGTTTTCTATATAAAAAGCTTCTGCAATCCAAATTCTACACTGCTGTTTAGTATTGTGTAGTTGTGAAATGCAACAACCTTTTCATAACATCTGGTGTCATGATGCCCAGCACCACTAACATAGATTATTACAGTTCTTCTATTACAAACTATTTAGTGGAACTAGACAACAACAACTTTCCTCCCCCTAGCGTTTCCAAGTGGGATTATTGTTGGCGCCGCCGTAGCAAAGACAGCATTAGCAACAAGGCTACTGCTAGCAGCCTGGCTACTACCAAAGCAAAAACAACCTTAAGAATTCCAAATGGACCTAGAAACTCTGGTCTTAGTGCTGTGATAAGGGTAGAGTAAACACCTGGTTATATTAATAAGTAGGCACGTCTTGTTACTCTCCTTCTACGCCTCCTTTGCCGTCTCCATCAGCGGGGTTATTTTTCTTTTACAGGGTAGAGTTTCCACTCATTTTCCATGTGTTCCACTGTTGCCTGGGGATAGCAATCGGGGGGCACGATCCTGTTTTGGTTCTGGCTGATGTGCTTCCTTGGTACTAGCAAACCAGCAAGGAGGAATGTTTAAGTTGGCAAAAATAAAATGTGTGACAGCAAGTAACAACCAAAAGCACATTTAAATAAGCTCCTTTTTGTATCCAAATGCGCACACACCATACAGATAGTCTGGATGAGCATGTTTTGTTTTTGCTGCACGACCTGCTCTGGAGTTAACTTTAGAGTGTCATATCAGAATGTATCAATAACCTGACCACTGACCAATCAGATCGGTGAAAAGCAGAGTCATATATCCTACAGGATCCTGACAAAAGTCCTCCTGAGTTTACAATAATGTTACAAGTAATAAGAACCAACAGATATATTGATATTCTTTCCACGTGCAGCACATTCTCAGAATAGTTTGTTCATCATCCGACAAAAAGGCAAAAAGTACTAATTTTTATTAAATTCATACTGTAGCCTACAATTGAATTAAGCAACCCAAAGAGAGACAGAGACCTCAACTAGTGACAACAACTAGTGATATGGAGGCTGTCTGCTAGCCAAGTTCTAGCCAAAACTTTTTTTTTCTTGCTCCAGACAAACTATAAAATGATGAACTTCAATTCAACATGCTACATGCTGCCAACACATACTGTTATGAGAGTGTTTTTTGAGTAATATAATGTCTAAATTTTTTACCTAGCCTATATCACCCAGTCCTAACTGTGAGCGGACTAATCATGCTTACTGTACATAGTCACCCCCCAAAGGCCCATTCTGAGCCAGGAAAAACCCTGTTTTAAATTAAGCTTTAGGCTTTTAGTTCCTCACTCAATGCAGAAGCCAATAAATACATCTCCAAGCTACAGTAGACAATCTTTACTTTGTCCTCACACTTATCTGATCTCTTCCTCTTCAGAAAGATGTTTGGATTGATTCAGCTTCCACCGACAGCTCAACATCTCTAAACGGCAACACTTAATTAGCTCCTTTCGTCCTCTGTCGTCTGTCTCCCTCTCAACCTCCCTCTTCATATCGCTCTCTCCGTCACACTTCACTGAGCACCATTACCTCATTATCTCCCTACACCCCCAGTCACAAACAAACACACACATACACACTGACATGAATGAATAAACATGCTCAACTGTGTTCAGTCTTTCTGCATTGCATCCTCTCTCCTGACGTACTCGCCTCCATCACTTCCCATCCATCCAAATTGTCTCCTATCTCCTCATCACCGCGGCTCTTTTTCCCCACCGCTCCATCATGCAGATGGTTTGGCTGCTGTTGTTGAGCAGACTGTTCAAAGTAGGCGTACACTGCTGACAGCAGCTTTGTCAGGTGGCTAAAGCAGCTATCCATTAAGTACTTACTGTGTTTATAGTATGTATGTTTATTTCTATGCATGCAGGCACCAAGAAAATGTCCTAGTTTTTGCCTGCTAATAGGAAGGGGCAAACGATAGTAGGTCTGTCAGTCAGTCCATCCATCCATCACAAACACTTTTCTCAAGATTCTCTATTTTTACAACTACTGGCCACATTGCTATTAAACTTGCTATGAATATTCATGGTTCATAGAGGTGACCGAAGTGACTTACCTACCTTTTACCTATCACCACCACCTGGTTAATATTTTACCTTGATTAAATAAAATTCTTGTCCTTGACACGACATCATGAAAACTGTACATGAACTTGGATATTCTGTGGATATTCTTGGTCTCCAGAGGATTCATCCTGATGGTTTTGGTAGGTTCATTGCTCTTCCTCTAGGCCATTAAGCCAAAATTTACAATTCTACATCCAAAAATTGTAAAAGGTCATTCCCAGAGGATTAAGCCTTTCTGTTTTTGACATTCCAAGGGAGCTTTCCTACTTGAAATATCTCATAACTGAATAAGCACATTGCAATGAACATCGCAATAAAGGTTGAACCCATGGCATTTCTTTGAGTGCAACTCTCAGAAATATGAAAACTAAGGCTGAAAGAATAGCTACATAATCACAATGTTGTTGGTTGTTGATTTCACTCTGGTTACTTTGGGGATGAACCTCTTTACTCTCAAGATTAACATTTGGAAATATCAAAAATCAAAATGAAATATTTTTCCTCTTACCTGTAGTGCTATTTATCCTTCTAGCTCGTATTGGTGTGAATTGCCAGGTTGTGGAGGTATTGGGTGTAGAGATGTCTGCCTTCACTTAAATATAATGGAACTGAATGGCACTTTTGCCAGAAATCATGACCCAGTTACTCAAAATGATCCAAAGACCTTGTTGTGCGAAGTTACATGTAAAAACGATTTTCCTTCTGAACTACACCGTATCACCACACAAGAAGGAACCCTCTACTATTCATGGACAAGAGGCCCGTGGTTGTCACAGGGCTGGATGTAAACATTCATAGCATCCTCAGCGTCTAAGCTGTTAGCTAGCTTCTTGTCCATGAGTAGATATACACTTCCTTCTGTGCAGTGATTTGGAAAGAAAATAGCTGATATCTCCAAAAAAAAAACACCTCACTTGGTAAGAGGAAATGGTCGTCCAAAAGATGTACAAAGCAGGGTCTTAACAATGAGACCTACTTAACTACCTTAAAAGAAAGCACAAATAAAAGCTAATGTAACATGGCTTCTATTCACAAATAGCTGTGGTTGGCAGCACCAGCACTGGCAGACGATAAAATCATCCCCATTTGAACACAATGACATATTTCTGCACAATTAGCAGGAGACCACTTGTGGTCAGCTCTGTGGGGGCTCCATGTTGGAGGCTGTGCTGAGGCCTGCTGGGAGCCGTGCTGTCTAACCACCTCTACGTCTGACTGGGAATACATCAAAAGTCACTCTGCATAAGAGCAGGGTACACGACACTCTTTTTCTGAAATTACGTGTCGGAGCCATTTGTTCAAGTGATCCCATCGGGGAGTGGAAAGTAGGAAAGCAATTGGACGATCAATCTGCCAATGGCAGGTTTCCATCACATTGGAGCTGCAGTGTGCCACCGTGGTCCCACTGAGTAAATAAAGGCTCTGCTACTGACTCTTTTCCATTCTGAATAAAAAACTATAATATTTGACAAATGCATCAAAGGTATTTCACCCAAGAGCAAGACAAAATAGTGAAGTGTTGCAGAAGAAGAAGAGAAGATGAGCTAACATCATCAGTTTAAATATGTCTGCCAGAAATGATTGCCAATATCACATGAACAAGGCCAGAAGGGCTTGTTTTCATTTAGGAGTTATAAGGGCTTATATACTGTATTATGGACAAAAACATTGTCAGAAAATGATAGCAAAGTGTTCGAAAGGGCATCATTCATGAATTGTCTTGTACGAATACGGTAGATGTGTTCTTAATTTGTACATACAAGTGATTTTAGAGAATATGTGGTATTCAGCAAATTTCTCCTCTTTACATTTTATACTGAGGTACACTGCGAATAAAACTGTTTAGTGGTCTAAACCGTTTGTATGGGACATGTACAGAAGCATCTTCAGCAATTTGAAAACACATGAGCTGCAAACACTCACAACACAACCAAATATAGATGCTTTGTAATGCTTTTAACTGAAGAGCTGTTTTCTCTCCCCTACTTTGCACTACACAGCACACAGCCTTTAAATTAGCATCCTTTACATATGAAATTGAACTTGAAAAATGTGTTTTCAAAACCCTGGACTTGACTGCATATAATGGTAAATAAAATGCACAACAGAATGAAAAAAATCTATAGTTTAGTCTACATTTAGCTGTTCCTGCTCATCAAGGTATAGTGGTATAAGAATAATATATAAAACAGAAAATCTAAAGATATATATTGTACATGTGCTGCCAGGAGTGGCACGAAATGTCTCCATCTAGTACTGGCTGTATTTTTAAAACCATCTGGGATTTGAATGTTTTGACCCTTTGAGGTTACCATAGCAGATCAGTTTAGAAGCAGTCTGCCAACTGAGTGAATGTGAAATCAGCAATAATAGTTTGTTTTCACAGAACACAGAAAATATATGCCAGCAAGATAATATTATTGCAGTTGTGAAGCTCATTTCCATGAGCATGGTAATGGTAATTACCATTCTGTGTTAGCATCGAGCTAAAGGAATAAGCGCTAGTTATTTATACACATTTAAAGTCATTCAGGACTTATGTGTATTTGTGTATTCAGCAATTTATTGGCAATGCGATAAGCATTTGGAAGTTGCTGAACATACAAGGGGAGTTGTTTGAGATGTTTCTATGGATGTTGTAAGGATGCCTTTCCCTTGAAAATGGGTCCCGGAAATCCAAGCTGACTACAGCTGCTATCCACCATGCTGTGGGAGTGGGAGCAGAGGTCAGGTTTGACAATATGACTCCCTGCAGTGACTGAACTGATTCTGGTGGATCTGTGAGAGTCACTTTAATGTGATCTAAGGTAAGGCTGACATTATAGAGCATGTGAGACTCCAGGGGGCACATATTGTAACGCACACACTCTTGCATACAGCCCATGCACTATTTTCTCTTCCCTGATGTGGAGAAAAAGGAGGCGCCATTTAATGCTCTTTTCTGTTTCTGTGTACAAGTTAGAGCCACTTTCCCTACCCCGTCTGGCCATAAATCCGTGAAATGACTTGGGCTCCACCAGCAGAATTCATTGCTCACGCTCATCCACCAATGTTAAGCTGCCAGACACATGCAACCATTTACCCTGCGTGACCATCTTTACACAGAGGAGGGGAAGCTATGGGAATCACTCTATTGGTATTATCACATTGGTAGAGTTAGGCAATGATGATATAATCATTTTTACCTGACAATGTCATGATATTAGGGTTACAGTTAAGGATTAACGCCTTTTAAAGTGCTAACAGCAAAATCTAAAGGAGTGTCTGATGGTCACAAAGAAAAAAATAATCAAAAGAAGAAGAAGGGCACTGGTTGACCAAACCTAATTAAAAAGCTGTTAAAAATTATCAGTTTATAATGTTCCAAGAGTACTGTAAAGACAGGTACAATGGCAATAGTGCAGGGATTTGTCCTAAATATTGGAAAATCTAATGTGTGTGTGTAGCATACTTCATTCTTTTCTCCTCTGCTGCTGTATGACAGATGGACAGATTCAACAAATGTAACAGCAGACAGTTATTAAGTCAATGGCAAAGGTCTTTCTCTGACTTTATAGGAACAGTTCACCCAAAAATACAAATACAAACATTATCTGCTCACCTCCATCCTGATGGAAATGTCTTAGTTCGCAAAACATTTCTGGAGCTTCACAACAACAGAAAGTTGCAGCATTCTCCAAACAACTGGAGTACATTGGAACTAGTTTTAAAACATGAAAAACAACTAAAAAAGAACATAAAATAAAAAATAATAAACCCATACAGCTCGTAACCCAAGCCTCCAGAAGCCCAGAGATCCCAATATTTGAAAAGATGTTTTTTTTAAGCTAAAATCTGTAGCCGCTAAACTAAAAACGTTAGCATGCACACTCACAGTAAAGATTTCGGATTAAAAAAGGGTGCAAACTTCAGTTGTTTAGGAGTATGCTGCAATGTTGTTTTGTTGTGAAGCTCCAGAAATGTTTTGTGAAAAACCTTATCTGAATTTCCATCAGCATATGGGGTAAGTAGATAATGACTGAATTTTCATTTAAATTATTTAATTTGCATTTTTCCAGATTTTCAAATTAGATAAAAGCCAGGTTGTTTTAATTTTCTTTCTTACCCGTTTGATATACTGGCATAAAACTAATTTCATCTCCCCAATTCAACTGACATTATGCATCATGTAAAGACAACTTTATGTGTCAAAAAGAGATGAAATAAATGGAGGCGGAGAAAATTCACACAAATAGTGTGAAAAAAAAGGTGCTCTTTGTGTCTTGGCAGCACAGTAGGACTTTTTTCAGTCATTTTTTAATTAAACCAAGCAAGCCATCATACTGAGATATCAAATCTGAGAATTCAGGAAAATGTTTTAATTATGGGGTTTTAACTTAGATATTTTAACAACTTCAAAAGTTCCCATACTGTCTTTAGTGGAGAGGCCGAGAAACGAGGGAAGGAAAGAGTCGAGCCGAGTAGCTATAAAAGAGCCATTGTCGGCTCTGATAGCAACACTTGCTCAATGTCACGCTTGAGCTGTTGGCTGTAAATCAGAGCTGCCTGCTGGTCAGACGTGGTAACAGAGTGAGTGTGAGGGAGGCACTGTGAGAGATAAACAGAGAGGCAGAGACTGAATGGTGGGGGTCACTCTCCCCTGACATGGTGAACTGGCCTCGAATGTATCCTGTGATGAAAGAAATACGAAGAAAGTGTAAAAACTTGAAAGCTGAAAGGGGATGTATACTGAAGGACTGAGCAGGTTTTATTCATTCTATAACAAGACTGACAGGCCATGGCATGTAGGAGGGAAAGGACAGACGCTTTAGTGTAAAATCTGCAGTTTGTTAAATAAGAGAATAAAAAGAAAATGCTTCCTGATTATTCAGTTATTTGACAGCAGGGTGTAATTTTATAGAAGCCTCCTTTTTAGTAGAAAACAGTTTTGGTAATTTGAAAAGGCGAGAAAAGCACCATTCGCAATTCAGATAGTATCAAAAAAACACAATCTCCAGTCCTCACCTAACTTATGAAAGAAACTGCTTTAAGAATCTAATTACAACCGAAATTGCATTAAAATGTAAGATGAACATGTGAATAAAAATACAAAAATGGATACTGATTGCCAATACACACTGCTTGATTCGTTGAGCAAAACAAAAACAAAAAAACCCCAACCCAAATCTGGATTGAGACTAATCCTAACGTATTTCTTTACATGCTTTACATGCAAAGGCAAAGAGCTTGTTAGCAATTCTGAATATGCAATGTCCAGTTAGACTTTTAAAGCTTGCTGAGGAACATTTGTACGGTGGCCGAGGGAGCTCAACGCACTGCAACTTAAGAAAACACATGCAAATAGACAAAACACTAGCAGCTTAAGGAAGCATCTTCATCAATTTGACAACACATTTGCTGCAAAACCCTCACAACAAATAACCAAATAGAGAAACATGATGCAAATACAACACAATCAAATAGAGAAACATGATGCAAACAGTCACAACACAACCAGATAGAGAAAAGCACTGCAAGTAGCACAGATGACAACGGATATGGATGTTTCTAGGGGACAACTGACAGTAAAGATAGATACAATATAACTTTTTTCTGTTTAGCAGATCACAAAAGTTATTAGCTTATATATCCCTGCCACTAGCAACAGTCTTAAAGAGTATACCAAAATAAATAGTAATATTTGAACACTGTAAGGTGACAAACAGGGAATAGCCATGCTGCTATGGTCCTGAGCCAACCCATGATGGTCTGCTCCCCTCAGCTGTGTCCTCAGTGGCTGAACTCATGTGAGTCTGTTCTGGAGACTACAGAAATAGAACTGTGTGTGTGTGTGCGCGTGTGTGTGTGTGTGTGTGTCTGTGTGTGTGCGTGTGTGTGTGTGTGTGTGTGTGTGTGTCTGTGTTCAGCTCTTAATGCTTTTGTAGCTTCTCAATCTCTGTGGTTTGGCGATTAGTTTTTCACTCTTGTGAAAGAGGAACAGCGCTGGACTTTAAAGCCAATTTGACAGAATGGTTTAAAGTGTGTAATTACAAAGTAAAACGGTGGATACATTTTTTTTATGGTCACAATTACTTGTTTTAATATCATAATTTGATCCATTTCGCCCGATAACATTTTGAAAGTCTATAAGAGCCGCAAAATTAAATAAGTTTATCCCTGTTCAAATTAGCAGAGGGTTAAACCGGAAATTAGTGGCTCGGCCAGTGGTCACTAGTGTGCACGGTCTCCAGGTAATTCTATACCTGGGAAGTCAAACCTTTTTGGCTTCATGCACCACTGAGCAGCTGTCATAGGAATGAACGCTGTATCCAGATTTTCCCTTAATAGATCCATAATTACTACTAATGCAAATCAAACCCTTCCTACAGTTGCTGCTTCACATTAGAAGCTTTCCACCGGCGAAATGACAGGATGCTTTTATTGTGAAGAAGTAATAGAAAATGTAATGTGTCTGCCCCATTGACTGTAAAATAAAGATGGACCACATGACAGCTCCCCAAAAGTGAAGCCAAAACATCTCAATCGGCCCTGGTGGCTGGCTCATAGGTCAGAAACCCCTTTAAATAGTTATTTGATGCTATAAAAAGGGGAAACTTCATGACTGACAGCTGCCTGATTTGGGCGGGAACACGTACCACAGCTCCAACACCCGATCACGACTGCACAGACCCTGGCTCCAAATGATGTCACCAGCGCAATATACAATTTTCAATTCGAATATTTTGCCTTAATTTTTGTACAGTAGGAGGAAGTGAAGACATGTCACCCACCTTTGTCAATGGTCTATCCTCAAGTTAGCGAAGCTTCATTAGCTATTCTTCAATAAAAGCAGGTCTAATCAACCACATAGACATATTCTGTGTCACTTGGTCAGTGAATTTTAAATATTACATGGAAGTGTACAAACAGAAACAGCCACAGTGAGCTGAAAAGGGCTACAGGCGACAGGCTCTCACTGTGGTTTGTAACTAGCACACTTCCAGCACTTCAAGGTAAAAAGCTTTACCTCGCTGTGCTGTGCAGTGGCAAAACACTCACACCGTTCCACATTTCGACTGTTGGCAGCCAATCACAGCATGTTGAGAGGGACTAACACCCCTACAATGGAAAAAACCTAGAAGTCTGCTTGCACTGGTTTTCAGACAAAAAAAAAGAGCCACATGTGTGAATAGACAGATGGATAACTTGACGAATGAAAGGACAAGAGGTTACTCTCACAGCCACTTTTTCCACCATACCTCCATGATACCTCTCCAACATCACTGCCACATGACAAACAGCATTTATCATCTGCAGCTTGCTGTGAAACAGACAGCAACTAAACCTCAAGTCAGAGACTGAGAAGGATTAAAGGATTTGCCTGGTGATGACGAACCTTCCACAAAATTTTTTGTCGTTACCACGAGCCAGATCATTAAACCAGGAGAGTCAGAAAAAGTGGCAAATTTGTACAGAGAGAGAGGGAGAGGTCAACCAAGAAGCCTAAATCCAACATAATGCAAACAGCCAGATTATGAGGGTTAATGTAGGGAGGATGCAGTTTTGCAGATGTAATCCACACCTCTCTATCATCTGACCAAGTGTTGTGATCCTCAAATCTTAAGAAACACGATCTGTTGGAACCAACTGAGCCATGGCAGGAGCGTTACCAAACCTCAGCCTCTATACAGCAAGACTGCGATGATAAAGGAAAACAAGCTTGCTTGGATTTCAAGTATAGTAATTATGTATTGTTTTCTGCAAAAACCATGTCAGACACACATTAGAGAATTTTTTGTATGCATTAGTACATGTATGGAAATGTCTTTCTTTTTTATTACTTTACTGATGTGTACACCTGGACAAGATGGAGCATAGAACTGTACTTATTCCTTCCCCACACTGGTGTGACACAAGGGAATGAGATCAATACACTGTGCCCCCATTTAATAAATGCTTAATTTGTAATTTTAGGATCAATGCTGACCTGTGGTTCAGTGAGGGGCTCCTCCTTAAGATCCCTGCCCATTTGATTTAACACATTTTGCCAGTGAGAGTGTACTGACCCAGGTAGTGACTTCAAGAGGATGTATAGCATCATTTAGCTAGCTAGTATAGGCAAATAAAAGGTCTGACAACAACAATACACAATAACAGAAATAAATTGATTAATTGACTAAATACAATTTAAAATCTGGAAAAACAACAAACAGCAACTGAACTGAAGAAGAGACCAAAATGGACCAGCATTCGCTGTTAAGTTGCTTCCAATTTATTTGAGGTTTCGTGTCTGTACATCCTGCTAATAAATATTTCAGAACCGCTACACAATGGATCTCTCTTGGATAAAAGTTGTGCATATGTTTGATCCATCCACCACCCCAACCTCGTCTATTTGCAGACTATCTTGCTCTTTATACTCTGCCACCTGACTTTTTTTTCCTCTGAGAAATGTCACCTAAAATTACACGAGTAAAGCTTAATGCAGATGGCATTGTGCAGCGGCGGTGTTGTGCAGTCATTTTGCACGAAAATAGCTTAAGACATTGGCGTGTTATTCACACACCGTTTGGTGAGACCAGGCTGCTTCTACAAAATAGAACTTTCGTAACCTGTGGTAGGTCTCATTAACAGGGCTGCAGGGTGAGTAGCCTTTTGTTGACACTGTTTTCCTCATGCTTAAAGCTACTAGCTAAGTGTTTGTAGTTTTTGTTTCTGAAAGCAGTGAAAAAGTGAAAAACACACAAACGCAAATATACAGACACATTCTTGCAGTAAATTATTTCCCAGCTTGGTAAATGAATGTGTGAACCAGAGATTAGGCACGACATTGTAAGTTTCTCTCATCTTCTATAATACACTTGCTCCTTAATGTATTACACAAGGGTTCAATTCGAAGCATTGATTAGTGGTTTTCTGCACAGAAACTGTCTTGGATTATCCTCTCTAACACTGAAACGCCAGCTACTCAACCAGAGACCAGAACTGATTGAAGTTCACTTTGTCCTCATGTCTCTGAAGCCTTAATTACAGCCCGACTCATTTCTTATCAAAGAACAGAGGCAGTGAGAGGTAGTGTTCAAGCAGAGGGCCTGCAGAGGTTAAATCCCTTCCTGCAGCTGTGTAATGTTCTCCCATCCATCCTGACGACAGAGGGCTAAGACCCAACCCAGGTTCCAGACTATTTCCACACAACTTCTTTACTTCCTACCCACGGGAACGTGAGAGGGTACGGGAGGAGGGATGATGGAGGAAAAGACGGCTCCTCATTTCTTTGTCTGACTCCTAATATAAAAGTTTACTTTTTTGGATGTTTGTCAGGTAAAGGTTTGTCAGATAAAGTTGATACATTTTGTGATATATTGATTGGACATTGCAAGACCCATTTGAGTTATCCGTATGTGTCTATATTTGTTTTTTTTTAATTTCCCTCGTAACATGGATATAGTGACACATGAATGTGATTAGATGATATGTCACGATTTGCCTGAGGGATAATTGTATTTGTTCGAAACATTATAGGCTAAGACACAAGTTTCCATAACATATGTTCTTCAAGCAACAAAAAGGAGGGATCTCACCTGCGATAATATATTATATCTGATAATGTGAGTTTAGAAACTTAATTTTATGAGTTAAGTGATCTTTTAGCAGTACATTCATTCAAGTCATCATTTCAAGCGAGGGCGTATAGGTCAATATTGCTTTTAATTTGAATTGCTTTTAGTTTCTTTTATTCTCATTGTGTTTAAAATCACACACAGTCACTCTTGTATTGTAAAGCACAATAACTATATTTTGACAGGTGTTATATAAATAAAGTTAATTATTATTCTAATTATAAGGCTATGTGCCCGTATAGCATTTTTCTCTGACAAAGGAGCAGCCTGAGGTGTATTAAGAGAGAAAAATGCTACAAACAAGCTCTAAGGCTACTATTTCAAACCCAAAGTGTACATTTACTAATCAGAGCACTCATGTAACAATGTAGCACTAACAGATGGCTAATTATTTTTTTAAATTTATGAACGATGTCAAAATCAGCAGGGGAAGAGGAGTAGAAACAGCTGATCCATGGTTCTAAAGCAACAACCGTCACGGAGACATAGGTTTTGGGAGGGCACATTGGAATGATCTAATACCACTCACTCCAAAGATAACATAAACAACTTCACGAAAATATTGGTAGGGACAATTCCTTCCCTCACATGTTCAACCGGGCGGCACAGAAGATCTATACAATCAGCACAGTTTCAAGGTGGGCATCCAAGATTTGTCTCACCAATTCAGTATCTGACGAAATGTCAAATACGGTCACAATCTCCCCTTCTGTTCCTGAGTCAACGGTCAAAAAAGTGTTTCCGCACAACATTATGATGTCACAGTATTGACCTTTGACCTTTAAGATATAAAGTGAAATGTTGTCATAATAAGCATATCATTTTTTTGAGTTATTGCCAAATGTGCTTTGTGAGGTCACAGTGGCCGTTCATCCGTGAGGCCAAGTGGCTGTTCCTTCAAGACGTTCCTGAGATATCGAGCTCATGAGAATGGGACGGACGGACAACATAATGCCTCCGGCCACGGCTATCACCAGCGCGGAGGATGAAAAATTCAGAAGTCAGAAGAGCTCATGTTCATAAGTTCTCAAGTAGTTTAAAAATAAAAACTATAAATTGTTGAATTACTTTGAAATTGACAAATGACAAAAGATTAGTTGATAACAAGGAATTTGCGTATGATGTTTTACAGTGTAATGTGCACTTAGTCATAGCAATGCAGCCAAAAGTAAAATCAATTTTGTTACTTGATGACCTGAACATGGAGGGACTTATTTTTCTGGCTTCTTTTCGGACTAGTTGCTCTGGATTTCAGTACAACTTTTGCACTGTGGTTAACCACTGCCACTGGTGCGACCACAAACATGTGCAGTGCATTCTGTACAAGGCTATAATGGCTTTGTAAATAAAAATCAATCTTGAAGACAAACGGTGATTTTGGGAACATTTAAATTCCCTGTACAAATATTTGAAAATAGCAAGATTAATTAAGGGTCCTGTAGTTTTAAATTATTTTTGTCCACCACTCCACTCAGCTGCAGCAGTGGGAGGGTTTGGTCTCTGAGCTCTGATGGGTGTTAAACCTCTAAATGAGTCTGAGGCGGCGGAACATCTCATTACCGGGGAGACGGGAGGTAAACACATCCTTCAACGAGGGACCGTGACAGAAAGCACTAATTAACAAGAAATTAAACCCTTTCTTAAAGAGGGCTGGTGAAGGGAGTGTGAGCAAGAAAACAACACACTGACAGGTGGGGTTAGGGTTACACACACACACATACACACACACACACACACACACACACACACACACACAGTTCTATTTCTGTAGTCTCCAGAACAGACTCACATGAGTTCAGCCACTGAGGACACAGCTGAGGGGAACGGACCATCATGGGTTGGCTCAGGACCATAGCAGCATGGCTCAGCATGGCTATTCCCTATTTGTCACCTTATGGTGTTCAAATTAGACTATTGCTAGTGGCACGGATATATAAGCTAATAACTTTTGTGATCTGCCAAACAGAAAAAAGTTATATTGTATCTATCTTTACTGTCAGTTGTCCCCTAGAAACACACAAAGCTATGTCACAAAGGAAAGGAGATGTTGCAAAGAGTTACAGAGATACAGGAGAGAACTCTTTTTGTTTCATTTTCATCATTCATTGTGCAAATTAATCAGCCATCATTAAATGACCATAAACTCTATTAACTGGCACTGAATCAATTACCAGATGTTTTTAACTACAAGATCATCGATACACATTGATTTTGATTGTGTCACACACATTTCCATCTAGCCCATAATTTTCTACAGTTTGTATGCGTCCGGGTCGACTGTTGACTATTGGCCACGACTGTTACTTATACCTGTCACCAGGTAACCAGGGGCAACCAGGTTGGTGGGCAAGGAGGTCAGAGACAGACCAGACGGGAGGGCTGCTATTTACTGCTTTTTTTTTCTTGACCGCTTGATGGATACCAACCTGTCAGCACTGTCAGGAATATATACAAATTCTTCCCTTCCTGGAAAATATGACTAAATCTTTGACTGAAACAATCTTTAATTGGTCTGATAGAGACACAAATAAAGCAAGATTACAACAAATTACCGTTATGGGCCTTGCAGAAAGCCAATGCAGTATTGATCAATTCTAATTATGTCATAACTGTTTACATCATAACTGCTTAGACTTTTAATTAAGCTGCTCAAATCAAACACTGCATTCCTTTGTCTCATGTCTGAGAAGGTGTGTTACTTGTGCAGGTGTGCGTTCTGATCAGCGATGCGTGTGCGTCCTCGGTACCTTTGTCGCTGAAGTCGTCGACCAGGATGACCTCTGCTATGAGCTGCGGAGGAGAGCGGTTGAGCACGCTGTGAACGGTCCTCAGCAGCGACGACCAGCCCTCGTTGTGGAACGGGATGATGATGCTGGTGTTGGGCAGCTTCTCTGCGTACAGCTTCTGTTTACAGCTACACATAACAAATACATATAAACAAATTGAATTCTTTGTGTGTGTGGTGGCCATTTCACAAGTTCACCGAATTATGTTTTCTAGCATAACATAAAGTTTAACATACTTGGCAAGCTGCAAACATGTTGATACTGAACAAATCAGAAAATGTTCACTGACAACTTTTTTAATTTTAATTTGAACTTTTTTTCCACCCAGGGGCATGTCCAGACATTTTTCCACACTTTTTTAAGGTTTGTGTAAGATCATGGTTTGTTTTAATTCAGACATAGTCAGCAGTGACTTGAGATATAATATTTAATTAACATTTGAACATCAATGAAGTGCTTTTGTTGCCTAAAACTAACCACGGACAGGAGTTTGGATGTGCACCCTGGATTCTGGTGTCACAGTCCTGCACTGTGTATTACAGCTGTCCATCCCAACCACCACCCACTACACCACTCCAGCACATCAATGTTTCATTCACTCAAAGAAACATTGTCTCTGAACATAATCCTGGCAGCAATTATGCTGTCACCACAACATAATTCTGAAAACAATTTAGTAACATACAAGCAATTCCTGGAATACAGGGTTGGACATTTGGATTCCGTGCTCAGATGGGATGTTTGAGCAGACTGGAGGACAGCAGTTCTGCTCTTCTCGCTGAAATCCACCTGCAATCTTCTCTGAACCCATAATATAATCCATTTTCTATCATTTGCTATTACAGTGAAAAATGAATTTGCTTGCCTCTCAGAGAGAGATGGATCATATTTTTGGAAAAATTGCTATTTTGTCAAGAAGGAGCTATATAAGGGGTTAACTGTAAATGGTAAGGGGTAAAATTGCATGAGAGCAACCAATCATCTGTCATAAAATAAATCTCTGCCTTGCTCTCAGGCCCTTTTAGCTAGACAACCTTGTTCATCAGCTACAAATCACCCTTAAATAATCCTTTGTGAGTGTTTTCTGAACTAACACTGCTATGATTAAGGTTTAGTCACAAAAAAACCCTCGATAGGCATCAAGGTGTGGTTAAGGTGTGGTTAAAATACCTATTTGGTCCTTTGTTACCATGGTTAAAGGCCCACTGCTGTCACTATACTGTCTGCTGTAAGTTAGTTGTCTTGGTCTATGAAATGATCTTTGGCTAAAGCGACTGTTAGGTAGCAGTGGAGCTAGTGGCCCAACTGCTCACTGAAGTCTTCCTAGATCACGACCTCGTATCACAGGGGGAGCAGTGGACATAGCTGAAAACCAAACTGGGAACAGACACAGCTTCTGAGTCCGGCGGAGGCCAGTTTGGTGACAGGAAATACAATTAGGAGGTGATTTACAGCGGCTCTGACAAGGACTAAGGTTATGACTCTGGGGACGACAGGACACAGCAGGAGGGAACAGGAGAAAGATGAAGCGGCATAACAGCAAGATAGCGTCGGCCATTAGCAGCGACCGAAAACAGCGTCTAGAAAGGGAATATTTTCACATTTTACTCAGTGAGTTGAGGATTTACTTTGACCAAACCAGAGGTGATTGTGGAGAGACAAACCAAGATGGTTTTGGTGAGTTTTACTTCATTTATGTCCGGTTTTTTGAAGAACACGATGATTAAACAAGGCAAATAAGCTCATCTTAGTTCAGTAAAAGAAAGAAACTTAAATTTAGAAGGTGTGTGGTTGTATTTTTTATGTTAGTAAGGAAAATAGGTGTAAGGATATTTCCTTTTGGACATTTTGTGAGTTTGTTTTGTTGACTAAACCCTTATTAAGCTCCCGCTCTAGAGGTACAAAGTGGTATTATGAGACAGAACAGGCCGGGGCTAGCTGGTTAGCACATTAACTTCAGTAGATATCTCAATACAATACATACGTAGAAGTTTTTGACATAACGTCAACACTGCTGTTTTTTCAATGTTTTAAACTAAAATTATACTTCAAACTGCATCTTTAAAAGAGACCAATTATGACTGTTGATAGGAAACTAACAGCGTGTTAAGGTCCACTTGGACCTCCTGCTGTAAAAGGCTCTAAAATAACACCACGCATCTTTGCTCCTGACAGACATAACCCATAATAACAATAATAGTAATTTAAGTAATTTCACCAAAATAAACTCGAACAAATTTTTTTTTTAAACAAAAAAAACAGCATATAAGACAGTTCAACTCATCCATAAGGTAAACATACCCATATTTTATCACAGTAACACAACAGAGCTATAATATGCAAAAACATTACTTGTCAGACAAGAGGGCGAGTCTATTAAAACCAGTGACAGTGTGAGGAGAGCTAATGCTAACTGGAGGACCGTTGCAAAGCAGACATGCTAGAACTGTGGCCAGGCCAGCCATCAGGGGGACAAAACTTTCCAAATTGGGCCCCTCAGTATCCCTAGTATCCCACGTGGACCTGCTCTGCATCGAATGATATCATAGCAACAGTCTGGTTCTTTTCTTGCTGACTTTAAGCCTAAAAGTTGTTCGTAAAAAACATTAGTCGTACCAGCAGGTTGCAATATAATAACCTTATAAGGGCAGTGCAGCAGTCTTTTGTTAATCTACTGTAGTTAAGTGAACACAATAACAGCGTAGGGTGTGGTATCAGATCAGAAGTTGAAATGTGTTTTAATGTAACAATAAATTCCTTTATAAGAAAAATACATCATACATATACATTGTATTGTCAGTGATATTTCAGTAAGTATGTTGTTGTAGCCCCCCACCCACATGCTGAAGTTTCCTTATTGTCTGAAGCTGAGCTGCAGGTTAATAAGGCATTGCAATAGTTGGTGTATTAAAAGACACAGCCACAGGTCTTTGCCAGTTTTTATGCTTTTGAACAAAAAACTGACGCTGTCATTTTTTTTTTTGGGAGGCCAGAACTCTACACATTTTATTTGGACAAAAAGACGCATTAACCTTAAACAATCAATCCCCCAGCCGCTGAGTGCAGCTGAGTCCAGTGATGCCACTGACATGTTCCTCCTGCATCAAAGACAGATTTGATTTGATTATTTGCAGCACATACAGCTGTTATCGGCCAGCAACATGTGCTCCGATAACGGGGTTACAGCGATATCACCTTGTACATGATCATCACAGCAAGCAAGGGGGACCCATGCAGAGGAGCTACGGAGAGAGAGACAGAGAAAGTGTGTCGTGAACTGTGTCAGTCGATCATTGCACGTGTTGAACACCAGCCTGTGTGTTATTCATTCAAAGCAGCTAGGGAGACAGTGATCAGCAGGCAGTCGGCTGGTAACTCTTAACAAACCCTGTCCAATTCCACAGGCAATGGAGGTGTGTGTGTGTGTGTGTGGGTGGGTGTGTGTGTTTAAATTAATTCTTGTCAGCTGTGTCAGTCGCAGGCTGAGGCACAGACAACATGCCAATCACTAAAATGCAGACACTGCCTACTGGCCAGATGTGTGTGTGTGTGTGTGGGGGGGGGGGGGGCACTGTTTGGCGGAGAGAGCAGGTGTGTCCATCTGATTGGTCGCAGGAGGGTGACAAGTGTCTGGCAGCAACGGTGGCGACACCATTCATTAATTTAGCCTATTTGCATGCTAATAATTCCATTACAACCGCACTACAGCAAGACTGTCATGAAAACTGTCCTGTAAACATTTGATGTTTACAGGACAGCTGCCTTTCTGTTGTCCTAAACATTACCATACATAAATACAACAGGAGCAGATACGAAAGCAGCCATATTCATTATTTTTGTATAGTAACGCATAACGGTGGTTTGCGCTCTGGAAGAATCTGAGAGAAGATGGAGGTGGAGGATCCAATCGCTCTACCTCAAGAAGCAACACCTACATTTTTGCAACTATTGCAAAAGTCTAATTATTCTGCAAACATCAGTTTACTATCAGAACAACTATAATCTGTTAATATCTGTTATTGTAAATTCAGAATGGGCATATACAACTTTACAGTCTAAGCTTTGGTGAGCTACGCAAGTCCACATTGAGGTTGTGTTATCCAGAGTATCATGTCAACAACTTTAAAATGCAACCGTCCCACTAAGTTCACAAGCAGCACATGAAGCAGTGTGAAAATCCACGGAGAGAGCAGAAAAAAGTCCACTGTGTCAGTCTCTGTTAGTCCGTTTTAACCCACCAGTATACCCACCGAGTCACTATGGGTTAGCTCGAAGCAGGAGCAGTCCTGAATTAAAATTACTTTTCGGTCTGCGGGTAAAGTAGGAGCACAGTTACAGCTTCATCTCAGATTCACTTCAATGTCCACTTCAACAGTAGGAAAACTGAACACTGACAACAAACGTTATACTTCACCTCACTATTTTACATCACACCACTCTTTTGAATTTGAAAGGTTTGAATTGAGTGTGGTAATGCTCGGATATTTATTACCAAAATTACATGATTAATTCTGCTAATCAATCCTAATGAAATCCATGTTAGTTTGCCCACCCAAACAGGTGCAACAAAACCCCCCTGCTCCCTCTCAATCTGCTTCAGCGCCCCTTTTAGTCTGACCCAACTCGTCTCTACATGACCTCTCGCAATGAGCTCACTAACTATACTGTATATCACCTATAATTGATTTCTCTCTGTGTGTGTGTGTGTCTCTGCCCCATCGTGCTCATTTCAAACTGACAACTGACAAGACAGAGAACACGTGGACTAATCAGGGACAAAGACAGGAAGAGACAGACAGGACATGTGAAGCAAAAACATGACTCGTGAGGAGAGAACTTACAAAGGTTAGAAAAAGAAAGATCTTCAATAATAAAAAAAAGTCAAGTGTTGTCCCAGTTTCCTCTGAATATCTAAAGACATCTAGTTTAGGTGTTTTGGAAACTCTAAATTGCCTTGAAACCTGCAAAAGAATAAATAAACCTAATCTAACCTCAACCTGCGACCAAACTGGTCATGGCTGTTAAAAATGAGTATTAGTGGATTTAATATGATGCAGAAACACCACCATTCCCACTATGACTGTCCTGATAACAGAATTCACATTTTCGCATGCATCTCCATCAGCTTTAAAAGTAAATTGCAGGTCCGTACAGAAAACTAGCTACTTGTGGTGAAACGTTTTCAGATACCGCATAGACTACATCGGCAGTACGTCGTCAGCACAGACAAGTCATGGAAAGATTTGTGCTAGGTCAAGGAGACCCTGCTTTTATAAACACTGATAAAAAGATTCAGACCTCCAGGGGGAACTGGCGGAGAGGAGGCATTCAAAGTTGCTTTCCACATGAAAGAGAAGGCAGGGTCAAATCTCAGAGAGCAGTTCTTGTCGGGAGAAAGGAAAGCAGGAAAGCTGTGATTAAAGGCCTTCCACAATGCCGTTCTGAAATTGGAAGGGAGCACACGGGTTCACAGGAATCTGGGCAGGTTCTGGTTTGTTGGAGAGAAATTCTAAAACTCTAAAAAAAAAATTTTTGAAGTTGTAGCAGTAATCCCTAAAATTACTGTACCAAACATTCTCTCTGTGACCTACTGCTCCGACGAAGATGAATACACATCCTTAGCTCTTCACTGAATGCAGTCATATTTACTTACTTACTATACTTTTTTAAGGCATTATACCAAAAAAAATCTTTTACAGATGTAATACATAATTTCACTTGCAATTGCAAAAAAAAGAAAAAAAAAAGTCTTCAAACCCAGAGGAATTCGTAATTCTATTTAAGGTAACGGTGCGTGTCATTTGGTCGCTGTGAATTAGATGAAGTAGATTCATGATCTTGGCAAAGGATAAACGCTCACTTACACAGATTTAAAAAAAAAAAAAAAAGATGCATAAAAAAAATCTTTAACCTTTAAATACAAATTGTGAAAAATGGGAGCAAAAACCAAAGTGCTGGGTTTAAATTGATGGTGAGTATATATATTTACCTGGCGACACAAACGCACACCAACACACACATACGGGACTCACTTTGCATGGCGGATGTCAGGGAGGGAGCGGTTGAGGGAGATCCGGTCACTGACGTAAATGTTGAAGCCGTTCTCTCTGTAGGCCTGGTCGACCCGGTCAGAGTCTGTCAGAGGGAACGGCTTGCCCTGTTCACCGTTACCTGCGTCAAACACACACATACAGGTCAGTGAAATAAGAACTCTTTATCAATACTCATGATTACTGTGTTCGCATCCCAAACATGACTCCAGATGAATGCTAGTTTTGCTCTGCGTCTACTCGATGTTTACTGTTGTCTCAAAACTTCATAAGTTGATTATGTGTTATGTCATTGTTGTGTTTCCTCCCCCACTTGTAGAAGCCAAACAACGAGATCTCTGGTTGTACCACGGCAGGCGGTGTTGCACATCCATAACCATGACTGTGTTATGATGATGTTGGATTTGGATTTGCAGAAATCTGACTTAGGAAGTTAATACTTGCTGGAGGTTCCTCCAGGAACTCTTCTCTCCAACTCTGACTCATTCGTCTCCCTGCAACAACAAAAAGGACTTTACTCATCTGTACGGATCCTTTCTGTAATGTTGTTACACAATCTCAGGTAACAATCTCCAAATTGGTCCAAAAGGATTAAGTTGCCGTCATTGTCACGGCTGCCAGGCTGAGGCGATCTGCTGGACCAATTCCAAAACTTAAGTATGAAAAACTTAAGTATGAATCAGACTAAAATATGTTAACATAGGGGAAACACTAGCCCCAGGTTTAAAAATACTGAAATTCCCCATAGAGGTTATATTTTCATAGACGTCTTAAAAAATTGTGAAAAGTCCACAAAAATGAAAAGATCAATTTCTACCAGGCTACCATGGAGGGCCCACTGCCAACCAACCCCGCACCCCCAAACACGTAGCGCTTGGTACAAGTGTCTGTGGAGCAGTCTTTATGAGAGTGTGTTGGTGGCTAACCTCCAGTAAATAAGTGCTTTGCAAAAGTTAACTTAAAACAAAAGATGGGCCGACATTTACCTCTAACACACAATAGAATAAAACTCATGTACAGTTAAAAACAAACTGCATTTTGTTCAGTCCATTACCTCGCAGTTGAATCTTGTGTGTCAACGTGCCCTATTGCTGCCCTCTCCGAATGCATTATGTCCATGTCGGCAGAAGGTCAATACCCCATTAAAATCATAACAAACATTTGGTAGCATAAATGTCCATAAGTTGTTTTTCAGAGACACTTAAGTGACTAAATATTATTGAAGAATATTTTGTTTGACTTAGTTTGGTTATTCATTTCTTCTGCTTTTATAACTGAAATTATTTTTGAGCTTTATGTTCATGTAAAGCTATTGGAGTGGACCAGTGACACATATTTAATCACTACATAAATGTATCCAAGAATATGATTACAAGGCAAATTCATACTGAAACTATCATCATGATATTTCTCACGGAGATTCTGTTCGATTAGATTACACCATACTCATGTACATTAGGAAAATTACATCAATATATGGTGTACCAACTCCACCCACTGGCCATTTGTGGTATTGCTGGTTGAACACAAAAACCTCTGAGGACCACTCCTATTATTACTATTAATATAGTTAATGAAAACTTTTTAACATGCCGGTACAACCCTTAAGTTATTTACCTTTCAATTATTCAGTGTAGTTTAAAAGTGCTAAACAGTACTTTTGGTGTCCCCTTCAGGAATTGCTCTTGAGAAAATTTTCTGTTTATTGTCCCCCCCCCAATAGTGAAGTGAGATATCCGCCCTTGGAGGACGCCAACCACCCAGCACACAGTCTGCTCCCACTCCTTCTCCAAGAAAACATTTACAGAGCATCAGAGCCCAGACACGCCACCTAAAAGACCCCAGGCAGTAATAAACAGTAGGCATACATACATTTACTCGATAACAGAAGACCTTATATAACGTGCACTGGATTTTTATTTTGTGAGAGTTTTTTTTATTTTTTATTTATTTATTTTTTTTGTTCTTTTTTTAATTTCTTCATTTACACATGGCTGAGAGAGCCAGAGAATATTCACTTCATTGCACTTGAGCGTACATGGTACTTTTTAAGAGTATATGACAATAAACCTGAATCTTGAACCTCGCTATTACTAGGTATAGCACTTAGCTGACAAGAATGGCATGTACCCAATCACTCTAATTACCCTTTTCCACACACAAACATCATAAAGACCAAGCTTGTTTCAGGAGTACACCAAATTACACTGTGCTGCATGTTTCATTAGCCACTCATCAATGTACTCCACACAAACACACAAAGACTCGTGCATGGAGGCTGATCTATAGTCAGAGGAGAGCTTCAAATTAAAGGAGGCTGCCTTGTTCCATTAGGCAGAAATGATCCATCTATTTTCCTGAAGGTAATAACTGTGGAAAATAACTCCTCACTTTAATGGCTCATTTCAGAGATAAACTCCTCTACTTAATGTTGTACTTTTCCCTGCATAATAAACATGTTACATAGATCACCTGAAGTGTTTTCTCTTCCTCCTCAGGCAGAGCATCTTATACGATTCTTTTCGACCGAGCTAAAAAATTAGTGATTTAAAATGACATCTGTAATCCCTCGCTGAAAACACACATTTTCTGAACTGCTGAATCTCTCATAATTTAAGACTGCACATGCATTTCACATGAGCACGCATTTTCACTCATCATCAATTAGGGGACACGCGTAGGTCTGAAAGCTGGTTACATGTACTGGGTATTTTTCAGAGGTGGTTCTCCCTCTCTCCTTATGCAGCAAAGCAATACAAACTCGGTCTCTCTTCTGAAACATTCAAACAACAGCTGTGTCTGAGATTTACACTTCATATTTATATATCAGCAGGTTTTGTGTTTTCTCATAAATCTCCAAGATGTCATTTCCTCTTAGCATAAAAGAAAACACAGCTATAGAGTTGCAAAGTGGGAGGTGCAGCTGCTTCCAAAAGCTTTTTAACGGTGTTGCCAATGTTTCTCAATATAGAAACACATTAGCCTAGGGGTACTTTAATATTATTATTGCTTAATATTATGGCCACTCTTATTTCAATTTAATTTCTGACAAATATTGTATTTTTACTTCCCTAAATTTTACTTCTGAATGGCTGTAAATAAAAAACACCCATCAGCCTCAGCCAGCATTGCTGTGAGGAAAAAGTCAGAGGTGCGGATCAGAACCGTAACAAATCAAAGCACTTCCTCAGAGGTGGGAGAAGTACTTAGATCTTGGACTGTAAGAAAAAGTAGCCATGCCACATTGTAGAATAACTCTGTTACATGCATTTATATTTTTACTTAAGTAAAAGTACAAAAGTATTAGCATCAAAATTTACTTCAAGTACCAAAAGTAAAGTACTCATTATGCATAATGGTATATTTCAAAATAAAGTACATATAGGATTGTAACTATTGATGCATTAATGTGTTCATAACTTTAATGTTGAAGCAGGTAAAGGTTGGTTTAACTTCTTTATGTCTCCCAGTGTAGCTTGTGAATTTTCCTTTGGGGATCAATAAAGTTTTCTCTTAATCTATAATTTAACATCATCATTTATTTGCTGATTATATTTACAATTATTAAACTTAACGTGTAAAGGAGGCAGTAATTAAAGTTGTAAAATAAATGTAGTGGAGTAAAAATTACAATATGTCCCTCTGATTTGTTGTGGAGTCGAAGTACAAAGGAAGGAAAGCCAGGAATTGAAATTCTCAAGTAAAGTACAAGTACCTCAAACTTCTACGTACAGTACTTAGTTCCACCACTGCACTTCTTTATTGCAGGTAGGAACAAAACTTGGCACCAATGTTGCTGAACTGACCCAGAACCACAAGTAAATTAATTTAAGCTGCCAACTTTTTTCTCAGCGGTGTAAGATTTAGCTTCTGCCCACCGTTAGCGGTGCATGTAACAGAAATTTAAGCTCTGTTATTGGCTGGTTGCTACCCAAATTCACCTTGGGAGTCGAAGTTCACATCTCATTATACATTTTTATGTACACAGGCTTGTATTTTTGGCATTTTATCAAAGACAGTTGTTTACAGTTGTGCCAACGTCAGCCCGTTCTCATGCCCATCTCGTCAGATATCGACGTTTTGTCACGGCCCTTCGCGTCCCATCCAGACGCAACGTACTTTATTTTCAAGAGTGAGAAAATGGGGTGGAGTGGAGGGTCACACACACCACTTTCACCCAGGAGACCGGAGTTCATCTGGCATCACCGGTCATTTCCTGAACCCAACCACGTAGGTTTGGTACCTAAACTTAACCAAACGTCACCGTTGTTTTGTGCCTAAACTTAACCAAAGTAATGTAGACCTTGGGGCACAAGCCTTTGCACGTCGGTCACGGACGCCAAAAGGGCCCGTTGTGCATCAGAGAAGGCTTTGTGCGTCGTCTGGTGACGCCAAAAGGTTACCTTACGTGTCTGGATATGACGAGAAGGGCGCATATAGACAGAATGAATGGGACATTTACTTATGTCAGGGGAGCCTGAAATAGCTCCCCTCACTTCGCAGCTCTCGATGTATGTCCAACAGTAACCAACAGTAATTTTTTTTTGTCCACAAAATCTACAACTATACTGATCTTTAAGACTCAAATCGCTTTGTTACTCTGTTTCAAATCCAGCTGATTTGCCACTTAAGTACCACCTAATACCATCTAAAAGCCAGTCAAATCTGTTACATTTGGAATAACACCCAATGGTTTGCTTTCCATTCAAGGCCTTGGGCTAAATCAATGCTTATTGTAGAAGATTAACTGTGTTTAATTATGAACTGTACTCGCAGGATTGATTCACACTGCTTTTAAGAGAGAGAAATCCACTGAAGGAGAGAGAGAGACAGAGAGAGAGAGAGAGAGAGACAGAGAGAGAGAGAGAGGGAGAGAGAGAGAGAGAGAGAGAGAGAGAGAGAGAGAGAGAGAGAGAGAGAGAGAGAGAG
>JBBPCS010008002.1:0-32105 GCA_037974645.1 Hollardia meadi | reverse complement strand
GCGGGCAGCTACTGGTAACCAGTGAAGGGAGCGGAGGAGCGGTGTAGTGTGAGAGAACTTAGGTAGGTTGAAGACCAATTGAGCTGCTGCATTCTGGATGAGCTGCAGAAGTCGGATGGCACGTGCAGGCAGACCAGCCAGGAGGGAGTTGCAGTCGTCTAGGCGTGAGATGACAAGACCCTGGACCAGAACCTGTGCTGCCTTCTGGGTTAGAAGGGGACGTATCCTCCTGATGTTGTACAGCATGTATGATCGGGTTGTTGCAGCAATGTTGGCGGTAAGGGAGAGTTGGTTGCATGTAAACAATAGGTGTCTCAACACACAAGCCCATGATGATGTCAACGAGCGTTTGAGCAACACTTCAGTGGCGACTCGGCGACAAAGTAGCTGATCACGCCTGGCTGCTTTGTAGCTATGTTGCCGGTAGTGTGAATACAGCTTTAGTCGCAAGTATACATGGCTGGAGTTCAACATTGAAGTTTAATCCCACCCACCGTGGTTTGATTGGTTTAACCTCAGAAAAATGCTTACATTTCGAAATTTTTTCTCCATACACCAACAACCACTGCGACACTCAACCAAGCCCCAAGCAAGCAAACCAACCAACCAAGTAGTCTTTTTGGGGCCCATTACATTGCGAAAGAAGCAGCTGTAAAATGGTGGGTACATTTTTTTGAGCATTGCAACCCCCGCAAAATTACTCATTTTGATATCTGACTTTGATCCATTTCGGTCAGATTACATTTATAAAATCTAGAAGAGCCACACGATTAAATAATTTCACTCCCATTCAAGTTAGCGGAGCGCTAAACCAGACTGGCTGCTCGATCAGCGGAAGTCACTAGTGCGCCTGCTCTATGGGCCTCACAATGCGGAAGATCCAGGTAATTTTAGACCCTAGATGTCGATCATTTTTTGCTTCAACCGCCACTGAGCAACTTTCATAGGAATGAGGGGGCCCCACCTCTGACGCTGTATCTAGATTTCTCTTACTATATTGATGCATTCTGCACGCTCACAGCTAGCATCCAATCACAATCAGATACCAGTCAAGCAGTAAATTGGGATTAAACGTTCGATGTTGCAGGCTGCAGCCAGGCACTCCTCAAGCTGGGACCATGCTGACCACCATCTACTGTAGGAAATACTCACTACAGAGAAGTACCTCATACAACCTACTTCAAAATATATAGGTGAGAACACACATATATTAATGAGATAATCAGACCTCTACAGAGCAGCCGAATGCAGTTGCTTGTTGGCCAAACGCAGGCGCTGCAGAAGAATCAGAATGGGAAATGTCTTGCATGCTCCCACACTTGCTAAAAAACTGGTTTAAGTTGGTTCGGAGCACAGTTTGAACTTGTATTGTTATCTACAACCACATCTAAACATTTCACATCTACACGTATAATTTAATAAGAAAAAGAGAAAAAAAAAATACAAGACATCTCTGAATACATTACAACAGTTTAATCTTAGAATGTTTTACGAGGTTGCTCAGCGGCTTCCTTCATCCGCTCCAGTTTACACCTCACAGAGCATTGTATATGTATTACCAAACACATCGAGTGTCAGAACCCATCATTATCATGCTGACCCTTTATTATTCTGGCTGTTGTGATGCTCTGTGGATGCTCATATACAGCCTGAGGCCAACTTGCATTAACCTCTTTTCCGCTGAGAGACACGGGCGGCCAGTCAGTCTGACCCAGCCCTGCTTCATTACTTAATGAAGTGAGCAGGGTCTGGTCAGTAGTGGGTCAATGTCTATTTTTGAAATAAATAACTCTCAGCAAATCTTACTCATACCTCCTATGTAAAAAGAAATCCTCAAATCCTTGTTGGGTAGATGACTAACATAAAAAAAAAAACATGCTCTATAAATAGCTCTCTTACTCTTGTGGTCAAAATCATTGAGAAAAGATTAATTCAGAGGCTATTCTGTAAATACTTTTCTAATAAATAATAAATAAAGCAACTTTTGATCATATCAATTTCAGGCTTCAATTTACAGCTTCCTGTTAGTCCTTCCCAGTTCTGGTTTAAGCACCCACCACTTCCAGTTTAAAGGTGTAATTTGTAAAATATAGCTCAGTTTGATGACACTATGTAGAGAGGTGATTTACAGCGGCTCTAACGAGGACTATGACTTTGGAGATGACAGGACACAGCAGGCGGGGACAGGAGAGAGGTGAAGCAGCAGAACAGTGTGATAGCGTTGGGCCTTTAGCAGCAACCGAAAAACAGCATGTAGAGATGGAACATTTTCACATCTTACTTTGTGAATTGAGGATTTACTTCAGACAATCCAGAGGTGATTGTGGAAAGACACGGTTGTATTTTACTTATTAGACTATTAGACTAAACACTAAGAGAGCTTGTGAAACTTAGCAAACTCACCACTCGTATACATCTCCCAGCTGAAACTAAGACAGGACGGCCGGGGCTAGCTGGTTAGCATGCTAACTTCAGTAGATATCTCTGCAACACAATACACAGACGTCTTAGACATAACTTCAACACTTTTTTTCTGTTGTCCACATCCTGTTGAAAATGTTAGTTTATGTTTTGAACCTTTAACCCCTAATAATGATGTACTAGCTCATCCCTAGAATAAAGTCTTGGGATTAATCCTCTGGAGACAGGTTCATTACCAGGAGGGTCATTAGGGTGCAAAAAACCGCTCCTGCCAACAATATTAACGGTACTGTATATTTAGTAAAATATAAAATATATATCCTGAAATACTGTCTCAGCCACATTAATGGCTGAGACAGTACCCCCACCCCCACCTCACCACAATAAAAGTCAAACTGTGCCTCAGGGAATAAGATATGCCGACCTTCTTTCTCTCACTAGCATACGTGCTCTGTGTGTCTGTGCTGCTTGAACTCCTCCTGCTCTCCGGGGTTATCTCCTCCAACACTGCACCAATACTGCCTACAGCCATGTTTCAAATGAAAGAGCAGCTTGATTTATTTAACATGCATCTAAATATACTCATTCCTGTCCACAGTCCGACTATCTTTTGCACTTACAGGACTCTTTTCTCTTTATACTCTTTATTCTTGTTTTGTGGGGTTTTGCCCACATTTAAAAAAAAAAAATGAATTGACCAATTGGCTGTAACCCTGGCCATCCTGAGTATCTGACCATATCAATGTATACAATGACCATACAAATTACTTACTAAAAAGCCTGATGGAATTTCTGTTACATGTTGAAAATGAGCCAGCTGGCTAACACTGGCACATTTACAGAAATGTTGATTAATGTGTGGTGTCCTTATAAATAAATAAAATAAATAAAAATAAGTGTCAACATTTTCCATTGACAAGGAAGCTGTGGTACGTTGCCTATGCTATGATAGATAACTTTTTCACTGCAGTCAAAGAAATATGCTGTTTTATATGGTATTTTAAAATCTTGGTTTTATCCTTATTAGTGTGGCTTTTTATGTAACGTTGACAAAACTGCAACTGTTAGTTTGGTTAGCCAACCAGTTTCCCCAAAGTAGATCCCTGGGCAGTTAGCTACAGTAGCTAATGGCTAATTTACATATTGTTTAGCTGCATTCGAGTTTCCAGAAACTCAACAGCAGAGGTGGTGAGTAAAAAGTTGGCAACAGAGAGAATGGAGACAATTATGAGAATAAGGTTGAAAAATACCAGAATTTTCTTTGGATATTTGTTACTTATGTCATTTACGTACAACAAGCTTTATAGCTGCACTGATGTCATCCCCACTTTTTGTCATTTTTGTTCACTTATAGACATTTTTCTGTCACCATTGTTTCTACCAATGTAGCCATTCTTAATGTCTACATAGCTTGACTAGTCAGGTTTCCATCCAAAAGTAGCACAACATAAAACAGAAGTTCTACAAATAGAACATTTGCAAAAGAAAATTGAAAAATGCTAATTTATGTGCGCTTCCACCCATTTTAATATTTGGAGTTGATAAACAGACAGTGGCACTAATGTAACGCTGGTTGTTCTCAGCGTTAACTATAACCGTGATTCTTATTCACTACAGCTTCATCTGAGTAACTTGGTTCACTTTAATCTCCGCTTCTCAAGTAGGACAACTGAACCCTGACAGCAAACGTGATACATCACCGCTTTTCATCATATCACTCCGCCAGTTTTAACCATCTCGACATTACAGGCAAGGTGCACCATAGTGTGTAGTTCCTGATCTAAATTAAGGAAGAGAACACAGTTTATATATGTAGTGCCAATTTTCCCAATGAACCAGAAAAATAAGATCATCTACAAAATAAAATAACAAAAATACAAATATAAAATCTCATCTTACACTAATTCTACAGTTGAGTGCCAAAGACCACTGCAGAAGAAGAAGGCCGCCAAGATGACGTAGCTAAGTTAATAGGGATTCAGTAAGGTACTAACAGGTTTTCACGAGTTGCTGCAGTTGGTGCTAAGGCTTAAATAAGAGGACTGTTGGGCCTTGGTGGAGGTTTGAGCTCTACTGAGTTCCATTTTCTAGTTCCTACTGTGATCAGTTCCTGCAGATCTGTGGAGTACAGATACAAACATGTCCCCTTTCAAATATGACACTGATGAATACATCTAGTGCTAACTGTGGCTTACAATACTAACCACTGTTAATTCAGAATCTGAAAGTGGGTTGTAATAGGAGGGACACTCTTTCTAATCCTTGTTTAACCAGCTGTGTGTTTACAGCTACAGCCTGGGGAAATAAGTTCCCATAAGTATAACCAGTCTTAGATAGTTGTCAGATGGAGGTTCACTCATATTTACCAATTGGCTGAATGGCTAGAGGACATGTTCTAAACATAACTGTTTTTTCATTGATGCCCTGAGACCTTGACATTTATCCCGAAACCCCCAGCAGCCGCTGCATTTGACTGGATATGAATCATTCACATGATGGATGTTAGTTTTATGTCTCCCAGATGTATGATTCACAAAAAGGTATATCCTTCAGGTGTTGCACTTAAAGGGTTCTTCGGATCAAAATTCCACGTTCAAACACACTATGATATATCTGCCCCACATTATACTTTTACTTGGACTGGAATGATCTGTCGGTTATGGCCACTTTGCTGATTTTGACTCTACTTGTGCTATTGTTACAGTACATTTAAAAACCATTTACCATTTTCATATCTGCAACTTGTTGCTACAGTGGCTGCTGTTGAACAGAAATGACATACAATCACTTTAAGTACAGCAGTTAAGGTACTTAGGCAAACTGGAATACCCTGTTTTAGGTATGCTGTATGGTAATTTATCATAATTTTGAATGCAAATTTTTGTTTACTTTCCATTAATGATTTTAACTTGATTTAAGTTGTGTCAGTTTACAGTGTATCTTCCATCCATCTATTCATCCATTTTCTTCCACTTCTCCTGGATCGGATTGTGGTGGCAGCGGGCTCAGCAAGGTACCAGCCAGCCCTCACCCAGCAACATTTTCCAGCTCCTCCTGTGGGGATCCCGAGGCATTCCCAGGCTAGATGAAATATATATTCCTAGGAAGTTCTGGGTCTACCCGGGGATCTCCTTTCAGTTAGACATGCCTGGAAGGCACCCAGGAGGCATCCTAGCAAGTGCTTGAGCCACCTCAGCTGGCTGCTTTCAATGAAAAGGAGCAGCAACTCTGACCAGCCCCCCTACGGAGCAAATTCCTTTTCGGCCGCTTGTATCCATAATCTGTTCTTTCGGTCACTACCCAGCTCTCATGACCATAGGTTAGGGTTGGGAAGTAGATCGACTGGTAAATCGAAAGCTTGGCCTTTTGGCTGACCTCCCATTTCACCATCACTCATAAACAAGATCAAGAGATACTTAAACTCCTTTGCTTGGGGCAGCAACTCATCCCCAACCCGACCCTAATGCCTATCCTAGCGGGCAGTGGGCCCACAGGGTGGTATCTTCATGCAGTTCTTTCGGGCTGTGCTTGGCTGAGCCTTATGGGTCAAAGCCCGGCCACCAGACGCTTGCCGACAAGCCCACCTCCGAGGTCTCCTAGTTGCTGGAGCTTCTTCTTGGCCAAATGAATGTGATGAATGTATTGATGTTAAAATGTTCCACATTAGGGCCTTATTGTTTATAGTAAAGTCAATGTGTGTAGTCAGAGAAGAAACTTGACTCCCTGCCTTAAAGCTGTGGAAGAATCAATTGTCTTCATGAAGCTTACAGAGTTCATCAAGTCTGAGGTATGCCCTTTAACGTTTGACTTTCCATGTGTGTCATAGGCCATTAATCCATGAATGTGAATATAACTGCTCATACAGTCCATTGGAGTCATAAGGTTATTTAAGTGCACACTCTTACAGAGGGACTGAGGTCAGGTTCTGTGGATACAGCAGCTGACTGCCCTTCAGCACTCAGATGGTCTGAATGACTTTATGAACCATGGGCTTACTGGATTAACCTTATATACACACACACACACATACACATACACATACACAGTGTGGTTGGGAGGCTGTTGGAGTTGCATTCCAGTTTCTGTCCTTCCAGGGACTGTCTCCAAATGCTGTTGCCAAACCACCATGCCATCGCTCTCCTGTTTTCTCACTGTTTGTGGACCTCATCCTGCACAGTGATCTGTAGCAGGCTGACTCCTCCTCAAGGATGCATTAAAGTACCATTGGCTACAAGTTTTTCAAGGCCCACCCCAAGCACCATCACGTCTCAACATTTGCTCCATCCAACCTTCACAAACATCAGCCACGCTTAATTTACGTACAATAATACATCAGCAATCATTCATGACTGCACCAAATAAAAGTGATACAATCATTATAAGCCCATAGTGAGTGAAACATACATAACAAAGAGAAACTGCGACACCAAAAGGCACAGGTGGGCTCACAATAGGCCAATATTCATCTATCTCACACATAAAGTACACATATGCATGCTTACATACATACAGTTAGCTAACTATCGAAGACATAGCCTGCAAGATACCTAACAGTGTAAGCAGGTGGTGATTCAACCAATGTCCTTGCATCTCTGCTACTATTACTGCTGCTGGAGGGGTTTCACTTGTCTCCACCTCAGGGCTACTTTGAAACTTTTGAAATATCCAGTCAGCTTGACTCTTGCTGCAATTTCCCTCTTTGATTTTTGAGCCCAACTTTCCAGTTCACTTTTTTTTTTTCAAAAACATTCTTGCAAACGCGATTTTAAGTAAACGTCCACTCAAGCCACAACTCCCATGCGCGACAGTCGGAGAACAACTCAGTTTTTCTTGAGGTGTTTTTCCCGTTTGTGTTTCTTTTTTACATTATAGTTTTGATTTTACATCTTTTTCAAGTTTTTTTTGTTGTTCTTTTGTGGCCACTTGGGGGCAGCACTATAATAATATTGATTTGTGCACATTTAACCACTTTTATCCATATTTCATGTTTTCAATTTCCATTTGTCATGTGAAATATCAATATCCAAAATCTTTTTCTGATTTCTTTGAAACATTTAACTATGCACAAAATTTTAAATTTTAACTTTTTAATTTTAATGTTCCATTCTCTATTAATTTCCTCCTGGGTGAAATTATCGTCCATATATTTGAGCTGTTGGATCATTAAAAACTTTGTTTCCTCCGGTGGCTCAGGAGGATAGAGCAGAACAACCCTGTCGTGTAGAAGTGCTATTAATTTATTTTTACTTTTTATTTTATTTGCTCACATAGGCTTTCATTTAGAATTCTTAAATTTCTTTGAAATTAATGACCATCTATTTGTAATTTGAGTACATCCCATCTTCAAAAAGGCATATGACCAATGCTGGAAGCTTTTCTTTCTTATTCAAATAGTTTTTAAAAATCTGCTTTTAATGAATGACAAGAGAAAATGTCAATACATTGTGAAAGATCGTTACATAAGAGCTCTGGGCGCTTGTTCACTGCATCAGTTGTTACTTCAAAGAAGGAGAAAAACAAAGAGAGAGAAAGAGAATGGTGTTTATTCCTCCTCATTCGTCTGTCAAGTTCCAAGTTCTCTCTTTCTTAAAAAAAAAAAGCTGAGCTAGTGTTTGGCGTCATCATTTTTGCAAGTGTGTGTGTGTATCTGTGACAGGATCTGATGTCCCAACAACGAGGAAGAGATGATGAGACGGATAAATCAAGGAATGAAAGAAGATGAGAGGCAGAAGGTATCGCTCTCTCTGTCAGTAGACCTTTTTCTTTTACATTAGCCCGAATTCTTGACAAACCTAATCCAACAGAAGTGATAAAGAATTTTAGTGCAAGGCCTCACTCGACACATGTCAAAATAAAAGTAATTCCCAAATACCACCTTTTATTCTACCTTGACCTCGCATGTTAACATCTTAAGTCAAACTTAATCACTCCTAAGGCCTAATCATATCAAAAGTGGGCAGGGAAATGAGTACAGCTAGTCGGTGAGCTAGCATGCTAAAGTGCCTTAGTGCCACCCCCTGGTATTTTGCCTTTAGAAGCTAGCTACCTGGAGTCAGGTAGTCAGTCAGTCACCCCCTGGTGGCTGGCTGCAGTAAATCCGGCTACCTCCATGTTAGCAGATGGGACATGGGCCAAACTAAAAAAGAACATGTCAAATAAATTTTTCGCAAAGATGGTTTCTGACATTTTGGGTAGTTCTTATTGTGCTATTGTTCAAGTGTTGCAATTAGTTATTTAATGCTATAAAAAGGGGGTGAAATGTCATGATTGACAGCTAATCCCTGCTTGCGATTGAGCGGGCGCCCGGTCACTGGCTCCAAATGATGTCACCAGCACAAGATGGCGGCACTCGTATCTTGGATATTTTGACTTTATTTTCGTACAGTGTGAGGAAGTGGAGGCGCGGCGGCCATATTTATACAGTATCTGTCCATGCACAGTATCTTTGCTTAAAACTTGGCCCTCTGCACCCCCCTCTTTAACTCTCCTCATTTGAAACCTTCAAAAACCTACAGTTTATTAAGAATTAGCTCTAAAATATCTTATTTGAGTGTAGCTGCTCATGCTACATTACAGCTAGTAAGTGTTATTAGCAGTAACGGGGTCTTTGGATTTCACTCAACAATAACTTCCAGTAGCGTAAGCCTCTTGCTCTTTAATTCACCGTCAGTCTCTGAGACACAGACATCCTCAGACTAGGGGCGTGTTTGCCGAGGTCACAAAGTCATGTGTGTTTCTCAAGTTTCTCAGCCGACTCTCTGCACTCACACACACACACACACACACACACACGTATCACTATAGCAACAGCTGTGAATATACATGGCACCATCAGACTGTACATATGCATTCAAATTTATGGGGTTCAGTTCCCAGTGTAGCTTATTGGCTAATGCATGTGTCATCAGGTGAATGTTGAAACCACAGACTCGTCGTTAGACAGTACAAACGACATGCTCACACCTGTAACGTGTGAGTCGTGACCTGTAGTGCACAGCAACCACGTCTGAACACCCAAACCACAAAATACGTTTCCTATGAATGACGATATTGTGTGACTGAATTGCATCACAATACACCAAGTGACATAATTCCTCAATATATAAATATACAACAAATACAATACCATTTAGATATATCCGCCTACATATAAAAGTACAGACAATTCATCCCCGTCTTCATCGACGTAGTTAACAGTTAATCTGTGTTGACCCATGTTGTGTCAATGCAAAAAAAGTCACTAAACTTTTATTTATACTCATAATAATATCCTCTAATTTAAATGTATCCTATAATTTCTTACCCCAGCGTGACTATTAGTGCTAGTGCTTTTTCAGAATTCAATCATATTTTTAACCCTGCGGGAATCATCCCCCATCACACACACACACAACACGCTTCTTGTCGATGATAAACATGTTGGAAGTGAATTTTTCCATCTGCCTTTCATTCCTTCCACCATCTGCCATCGCCAGCAACTCTGAAGGTGTCGGCTCTGTTTGTGCAAGAAGAATAGCGCCCTCCTCCTCCTCCTCCTCTGTGCTGCACATAAACCCCCTTTTTTCCTTCCTGCAAATTCATGCCAGATCTAGACACCAGGGCTCACCATTGTCCCCCTACTGAATCTTTATTGGCCCCCCAATTTCTCCTTTTCACTTAAACCCACATTTATTTAGGAACATGCATCATATAATCATAATATCAACTGCAACAATAAAACTATTAAAACTAGATATGTAGACAAGGCCCCTTTATTAGACAGAACATTAAAGGAATGATTCAGCATTTTGGGAAATGCGCTTTCCTGTTAATTATTGAGCTGGACAGAGCCAGGCTAGCTGTTTCCCCCTGTTTCCAGTCTTTGTGCTAAGCCAAGCCAACCAGCTGCTGGCTGCAGCTACATAAGTTGAGAAAAGGGTTGGTTGAAGGGGTACGGAGTGTTTAAAAGTTAAACATGTTCACAAATATTTGTTGTAATTTAATGCTTGACATGAACATGAATAATAAAAGATTAGATTATTGTACATTAGATAACTTCCTCCGGGTAGAAGTTAGTTGAGTATGTAAGTATTTTCCTTTCATGCCACTTTCTACTTCTACACAACATTTCAGATGGAAATATTGTACTTTTTACTCCACTGACAGATTTAGTTACTAGTTACTTTACAAATTGAGATTTTTGCAATATTTTTTTTATAGCTGAATTAAACTAACCGACTGTTAAGTAGAGCTGAAACGATTAGTGGATTAATAATTTAGTTGGCAGAGAATTAATAGGCAACTGCTTTGATAATCATTTAGGTCATTCTTAATGTTTTTTTTTCTCCTTCCAGCTACAACAATCAGCTGTTTTTAATGGACATTAATTATTCATTTATTTATTAACTACAGCTGCGTATATACATACATTGGTGTGATGGTTTGATGGCGCATATGCCAGTGAATGAGTAATCCACTCAGCACTTTTACTACTTCCACTTGGTCACTTTTATGACTTTAATATCTGATCTTAATGTATAGTTCTTATTTGTTATGCACTAGTGTGTATATGTGTTGTCTCATATGCCAGAGCTAAAGACAAATTTCCATTTTTTGTAAATTAATGGACAATAAAGTAATCTGAATCTGGAAACATTTCATGGTTCTACCTTCACAAATGTGAAGATTTAATTACTTTAATAATTTTAATGTATTTTTAATCATTTTCAAAAGGTTTCCAAACCAAACAATCAATCAGTTCATGGAGGAAATGATCAGTTGATTAATCCATAATGAAAATGATCATTAGTTGCAGTCCTATTAAATACAAAAAAGTTCAAAATCTCAACACAACTACAAATCCTGCTTTTACATTAATGCATGAGTCATAATAACCTAATAATATAACATTTAATAGTGTAACAGTCACAGCGACATTTATCTACATTGAATACTTTTAATTCCTTAAGTACCTTTTTTTGTTGATTATACCTACATTTACTTTCCTCCACCACTGGTCACAGTAGATATATGAAAGACATAACACACATATTTCAAGAGTACATTAGTGCAACTCAGGAGCCCGGTGAATTGATAAAACTATGCAATTGTAAAAAAAAAAAATTTTTTTAAATCCTTATGAAATGAAACCTTAAAAATTACATCACACATCTGAATAAACATGCAAATATCACATGCCATTCGTAGGTAACAGTCACCTGTAACGGTTACCCAGCACACTGAAACTGAGGGATGGTTTCAACTCTCTTCCTGGTTCTTTCCTCTAAAACTTGTTCTGATAAATGAGGCTCAATGGGCACACTTATCCAGCCATGTTACTTTTCACTCCGCAAGATACAGTACACTGTGTTTAGCAGTTTCGTCTCTGTCACTCAGCTGGGTGCAGGGAGTGTCGTGGCCTCGCGGGGATGCTGAGGGACGAGAATAAATATAGTCTGGAAAAGCTGTCTTTTATGTGATGTTTTGGTTTTTTCGCACTAGGGACGCCCGTTTGTGTGTATTTGATTGACAGTGCGGGAGCTTGAAATTTCAAGTCTGTAAAAAAAAGCTTTATTATTAATATTTGATGGGTGAAGAAAAGAGCCTCGCCTCTGTTTCTTATTCTTTGTGAAGAGAGATCTTTTAGTTTAAAGAGAAGTGGGAAAGCGGGGGGGGGGCATTTTAGAGCAATGGCACAGAACTGTTCTAACAGTATGTAATGTATTTCTGTCAGTTCTGTGCATTTGGTAGAACAAACAACTCAGAGGGTGAAGACACTTCAGATAAATAAAGCAGGAGGATTCAGAGCAAGTGGTGCCGTATGTTCAATGGAAGAGTGGCGCCATCTACAGTCTACAGTCGTCTAATGTTACTGTAATACTTCTTGATGAGGAGCTTTCTTACTGTTTAACACAATTAGACTGGGTAGACATCTGGTGACGGTGGAGGTCATAGCACTCAAGGCCACAAAACCCCCAGGTTAACTGCATGTCCATTGTTTTTTGGTGATTACATGCATAGATATAGAAACATAGATACCTCATTGGCCGCTGGATGGTACGTCAACGTCGCCGCCATATTGGGGAGGTCAAGACGGGCCTATAAGCAAATACAAGTAAATGAGGAAGCTTCCGATTTCTGAACAAAAAGCACTCTAACGTGTACATTTCTCAACCAATTTCAGTGAGTTCTTTTTATATTCAAGAGTTTATGATGTACATGGAATACAATAGTAGATAGTTAGGTTCTAATCGCTGCTAGAAGATTTATCAAGCATGGATTTGGGTGGTTTTCCTTTGTTAACAGCTGTGGAGACAGTAGAGCACAGCAATAGTATATTATTATTATTATTATTATTATTAGCCTGTAAATACAATTATATGTATGTATATTATTTTAGTATTACAGGAGTAATATAATAATAAGTAAAATAATGTAGTAAACAATGAAATAGAAAATGGTAAAACTACTACTACTAATAATAATAATATATTATACAGTTATAATATCTGTACTATCCTATAGTTTTTTTGTACTCTAGTACAGCACAGTACTCTATGAATGAGCTGCTATCACAAGAAAAGCTAAAGTGATGGGGACATCAATGCATTTACACAATGTAGAAAACTTTCTGCACATTTCGGGACATCTCCAACTATATTAACTAAGGAAAACAATCTAAATCCTGCTTCAGAATGTGAGGATTTACAATTCCTTATGATAAGGATTTCTTAACAGGTAAGAAATTCATTCAGTCTATAATGTTAATACGCCTCTGGAGCATCCAGCAGCCGAACTATCCAGATTTTAAGTAACTGGACACAAAACGATTTTGTACCCCACGTACATCATAAACCCTTGATTATAAAGACGACTCATTGAAATTGGTTGAAAAATGTAAACGTTATAGTGCTTCGTATCCATAAAAACGGCAGCTCCCTCCTTTACTTGTATATGTTCACAAGGAAGTCTTGACCTTTCCAATATGGCTGCGGCGTTGACGTATTGCAAGAACGAGCCAAAGCAGCCAATGTGGCACCTACGTGTATATATACCTATGATTACATGTATCTTTACCACACTAAAGTACAATATTAACCAAGGTGGGGTGAACAGTATTCGTGACCTTTCTTGTGGATGGGCATTGTCAATCAATCAATCAAATCAAACTTTATTTGTACAGCGTCTTAAGAGTCTTGACAGGTGACTAAACATAGAATTGGGACGTACACACAGCATTAAAAACAAACATACCCAATAACACGCTTGCATGATATATATATTCTTCAGTGAAGTTGCACCAATAGGGCCCCAACAGCTGATACCCCCCCGGCTTTTCCTTTCATTCGTCACCAAAAAACACCATAAACTGCAGCATGTCCACTGATTGATTTCACAACTCAAGCAAGTCTCTGCAGGAGCAATTTAATTCAAGTAAAAGCAGCAGTTGCCTGGATGATACAAAAATGTGAAACTCTGCTTTAAAGGGGAGCAGTGATGCAAAGTGGCGTGTGATTTGTCGTGAGACGGGCTTAAACATGCAAAGTGGTGCTTTCAAGACAACATTCTCAGGTCTAGCGTAGCTTTTGTGCAACAAGCCTGTGTGCTGAAAAGGCCCGGGACAGTAGAGAGCTTGGTTTTCCCAATGTTTGTTGGTAGGTTTGTTTATTTGTTTGTTTATTCAATATATTTACACTTGTGGTTTTGCCAGCTACGGTAGCCTCAGAAGTCAAGGCACCTGCTGATCTGAAGCCCATGTCCACCAGTCTAATGGTAATACATACATGTCCATGTATAAAGATACGTATACTTGACTTCCTATTGTTTTTTTATGTTAATAAAAGGAGAGCATTATGGGAAGTGGCTTGATCAGACATGCAAACTCGCACAATTACAGTGCAGAGCAGTATTCAACAGATGAAGCTTCAAGTGCAAAAGAAAGAAATTTTATAGCAAAACATTGTAATAAAGCCCTCCTGCACCTCAAACGATCAAAACAATCAGATGAAATCCTCACTGCAATGTTTGTTTTATCTGGAAAAGACACAAGACAACAAGCAAGGGGTTGTGTTCCTGTACACCTCAGCACAGTTTATGGTAGTATCAATGTTGAGACTTGACAGAGGCAAAAAGTCAGCATGACATAAAAGAAGGACTCCATGTCAATATTATACGGTTTATGTCTTAAAGTGGGTGGAAAGTGCAAAATCATGGTGTGTGTGCAGAAAAGCAGCACTTTGCTGTCATGGTAAGGTCACCGCTGTCTCGGTAATGGGTAATAAGGTCTTCTATGCAACACTGTGTGTGTGTGTGTGTGTATGTCTGTGTCTGTGTGTGTGTGTTTGACTCCTGCAAATACAATATTTTGCATGCATTCATGCAGTGACCCAATAGGATAAAGTCGCACCGGCGTGAATGCAAAGTTGTGCGGCATACATGGAAACCACAGACACACCAAAAACAACAATACACACACAAAGGCACGCACACAAAGTGGCAAGTCAGGCAGTGTCCACGTTCTCATGACTCCCACATTGTGTGAACAGGTGGGTTTATAAGTAACAGTGGGTGTTTGTCAGTGGTTTCCTCGTATGCATCCATACTACAGTGTCTGTGACCTGGATGCACGTGAGCTCCAACAAGCTGCATGGCTTGCTTGTCCTAATTCGAAAATGTCCCACCTCTAGGTTTTAAACGCAAAATGTCTTGTCAAAAATGGTTTACTGATCAAGCCCTGTGCTCAAACTAACACAACATGATGGCTATAGTACAGGATGTATCACAAGACAGCATGACAACAGTAGGCAAGGTTCCAAGTAGGATGATTAAGAACGCTGATGAAACACTTGGACAAAACAAATACCAGAAAAGTAATTAACTTTTTCTCTGGAAGTGGTGATGAAGACTCCATTTAGATATCTTTCTTGAATATAATTGTGTCTTGCGTGTAAGTATTGTTTTTCCCTTGAAGTGAAACCACGTATATTAGTTTACTTTCAAGCTCTAACGCATAACCTTTGCACTTGATGAAATACCTGAATAATACCAGAGGTTGGGAACCTCAGAATTGCGTCTCTGCTTTTTGCAGAGAACGTGGTTCTGTTGGCGTCATCAGCCCGTGACCTTCAACATGCACTGGGGCGGTTTGCAGCCAAATTAAAAAGTAAAAAGTATCATGAGTGACGGGTAAATGGAGCGTGAGATGGAGAGGTGGTTTGGTGCAGCATCAGCTGTAATGTGGACGTTGTACCACACCTATGTGGTTAAGAGGGAGCTGAGCCGGAAGGAAAAACTCTGGATTTACCAGTCGGTCTACGTTCCAACCCTCACCTATGAGCTTTGGGTAGTGACCGAAATGGGTTTCCTCCATAGGGTGGCTGGGCTCAGCCTTAGAGATGGGGTGAGGAGCTCTGACATTCGGAGGGAGCTTGGAGTAGAGCCACCGCTCCTTTGCGTCAAAAGGAGCCAGGTGAGGTGGTTCGGGCATCTGATTAGGATGCCTCCTGGACGCCTCCCTTTGGAGGTCTTCTGGGCCTGTCCAAATGGGAGGAGACCCCGTGGTAGACCCAGAACTCGCTGGAGGGATTATATATCCCATCTGGCCTGGGAACGCCTTGGCGTCCCCCAGGAGACGCTGGAAAGTGTTGCTGGGGAGAGGCAAGTCTGGAATACCCTGATTAGCCTGCTGCCACAGCGACCCGATCCCAGATAAAGTGCAAGATAATCGATGGATGGATGGATGGATATCAGATCAATAGGCACTGACCAAGCACTACTTGATGAGTTGAGCATAATAACAGGAATTCACATGCAATATAACGCAAGAAAATAGCTTTAAAAAATCCTATTATTTTGTCCATCCATCCATCCATCCATCCACCCACCCACCTATCTATAATGATATTGCTGCTAAATCACATATTTATTACCACTTCTTCTCTCTCTTTTTCTATCACACATACCATGCTCCCCACACCAACATACACACACACACACACACACACATCAGTCACACAAACCCTATTCACTGTCATCTAATCAATACTCTTGGAACCATCAAATACATAACTGTAACTGCTTTATGTTATTGTCGGTATTATTTACTGTATGTCATATCACTTCTTTTTGTTATCACGCTATTTCACCAATAAAAGAAAAAGAATTTCAGTGGTGCTGTCAAAAAATGTAAATATAATTTGCAGATGCAAGATATCCACTTTAAAAGTGTGTTGGAGGATTTAATGTCTAGATCAAGTTCAGCTTTATTTATTGTCATATAGAGGACAACATAACAATGCTAAACATCGTTACGGTGGTCTCACAATAAATGTCAGTGATAGGCAGGTTAACAATGACGTATGCCATTTATGTTACTGTATATGTGTATGGTGTAATTGCAAGTGTAGCCTGACGACTAAAAACTCTGAGCTCTCCTGGTGGAACCTGCTGGTTCGGGTTCCGAACTGGGGCTGCTGTGGCTCGGGTGTCAGCAGTCATCCAGTGATTGGAGGAAGGTTGGTGGTTCGATCCCCGGCCCCTGCAGTCTACATGTCAAAGTGTCCTTGAGCAAGATACTGAACCCAAAATTGCTCCAGATGCTCCGCCATCAGTGTTTGAGTGCGTGCATGAATGGTTACCACTTCTGATGAGCAGGTAGTCACTGCCACCAGAGTATGAATGTGTGTGTGAATGCAGACTTGTAGTGTAAAGCGATGACTAGAAAAGTGCTATATATAGTAAATGCAGGCCATTTAAATGCAGTAAAACTATTAATTACCTCCGCCAAGGAGGTTATGTTTTCACCCCTGTCTGTTGGTTGGTTGTTTGTGTGCAGAATTAGGGTTAGTTGATCATCAACTCTACTACCTAAGTCGTTTAAGGTTCCCCAGCCCAGCCTAAAGTTTGACTTTGGTATTTCGTCTTGATGGCCGTGGTTTTGCAGGACACAGCAGTGCATGCTTCAGCGAGCTCTGTGACAGTCATGTTGTTTTCATATAATTTGTATATTTGGTCTCACATCTACAGTATGAACATGGCATGTGATACTCTGCCTTGTAAGACCATTTGGGCGATTGCATGAGGAATTTTCGACCGGAAAACGCGAAATGGTAGAAAGGGGGACAATCTTTGATCAAGTAGTGAGTTGTGTTGGCTGACAGCATGTTAAAACGGCAATTTGTGTTTTACGGAGGGTTTAGGTCCATGTACTGGAATATTTCTTGGCCGGGGTCAATAACGTCCTGGAGTGTTGTGGTTACCGTAAGGCAAATAATTTTAAAAAAACAAGATATATTAGTTAGTAAGCTTTATTTAGATTTTATTAGATAGCTGTTTCCCCCTTCCAGTTTTTATGCTCTGCTAAGCTAACCAGCTACTGGTTGTATAGCTCATAGATTGATAAAGAAGAATTCCCGGATGCAAAGATGGCACCTATTCAATCCAGTGAGAATCGCTCACCTGGCACATGTGCCAAAAACATTTTCTAGCTCCTGCTGGCCCCACTCGTGAGTTCCCGCTCGGTCCATAGACTTTACATTGTGATGATGTCAGAGATTTTTTAAATCGCTTTTCTTGGCTTGAGGAAAGTTTGACAAATACAAAACCTCCATGGTATCAAAGGGAAAAGAGACATCAGAAGACAGTTCATCCACCTTATCACCATTAATGTCACAATATTGACACTGGCATTCCTGCCTGCTTGATTACATAGGCCAAGTTCCAGCACATCATGCCACCCATGCCTCAAATAAATGTCTTTCTACCTGTAGGTCTAAATTGAAGTTGTCTAACTGGCTTCTATGCAAACCATGGAGGGATTGTTTTTCATAGCCTAGTCTAGGCTATAAGGAAGAAGTCTACAAATCTAAAAAATATACTTTAGTTCTCTCATATGATAATATAGCCTCATACTATATTAACTAATTACCACATTTTAATAAAAAGACAATATTTCCAAATAAAATATAAGTGCAGATGACACCAAATACATTTAAAAAAAGGTCTAAAAAAGGTAAAAGGTAAAAGGTTTTAAAAAAGCATCATCACCCAGGACCTCACCAAAAAAGTGGTAGCAGAGAGGAGGTACTTCCTGTGGCAGTTGAAGAAATTCAACCTGCCAAAGACGACCATGGTGCACTTCTACACCGCCATCATCGAATCCATCCTCACCTCCTCCATCACCACCTGGTACGCTGCTGCCACTGCCAGGGACAAGGGCAGACTGCAGCGTTATCATTCGCTCTGCCGAGAAGGTTATTGGCTGCAATCTGCCCTCCCTCCAGGACCTGTACGCCTCCAGGACCCTAAGGCGTGCAGGTAAGATTGTGGCAGACCCCTCCCACCCCTGGACACAAACCTCTGGACACATCAGGACCAAAACCTCACGCCATAAGAACAGTTTCTTCCCCTCTGCAGCTGGCCTTTGCACATACATGTAAACAAGATATTGTTTCTACTGTTTATAATTTTAAACATTTAACTTTTTTTATGTTGATAATTTCTATTTCTATTCTTTAGTATTTATGTTGTTTAATCTTTATATGCACCAATGCACCACCAAAATTCCTTGTTGGCCTATGTGAAAACGTACTTGGCAATAACTAATTCAATAACTAATGTAATATTTAATTTATACTGTACTTTGAAATCCTCTGAGTAAACAGCAGGCACGTTTCAACTGTCGTCGTCATCAACACCACCCGAGCGCGAGCGGCTTGCTCCACCCAGGTGATGATGATGCAGCTGCTGCTGCTGCTGCTGTGGGCGGAGGCTCCAGCTGCAGTTAATAGGCTGAGGATCCTCTAATCATCAGCAGTGCCGGGTTCGAGCGTTCAGCTGTAGGGTGAAACGACGCGGAGGACAAGTGCCGTCCCGCAGGTAAGACTGAAGCAGTTTACTGTTTAAAGAACGGCTCTCATGCCGCTACTAGAGCCTATAGAACAGTTCTGTTTTTATAGACAAGGGTCGAGAAACATTTTTGAGATTTATCTCTATCTCACTATTCAAAAGTAAACCGTACTGGTAGGTTAAGTTCTATTACTTAGAGAAATACATGAAAAGTGGTCATTGTAATGTGCAACTGAACTGTAAAAGGTCCATTAAGGGGGGAAAAAAAGCGGTGCCTGCAATATAGTGTTAGAATTCAAAATGAGTAATAACATTTGTGGCTAGTCCTTGTGAATTATTATAGGCAAATAAACATATGATAAATCATTGAAAATTAAAACAGCATAGTAACATTTTGCATAAAAACTATATGAGAATTGTAAGAAAGAACAGAAAGAAAAGGGCATCCTAAGTTGCAGTCTCTCCTGCAGAATATCAAATGGATATTAAAAATAAACCCCCATCACAATATGAGAGATGTGCCATAGATTCATTATTAAAAACGTAATAACGTGCATACAAGGGGACTGGAGGAAAACTATACGGGAGCACAGTCACACATGGCTTTAGTTAGAGTCTTTCAAAGTAAGAGCTTAGATTGATTGCACATGGCCCTATATTGTTGGAGGTCCTCTCTTATGTAATCCTAGGTACTCCAGCAGGAACACCCAGACGCCATGTTGGATTCTATGGAAGCAAATAAGGGTCATTAGTGCTTTGTGCTTGTACAATGATGTTTGCAAATAATTTCACAGCTTGGAGTTTTATAATATGGAATGCCATTTAAGTCCATATTAAATAAATTAATGAATGAATGACTAAATAAGCCTATGGAATAATAAAAAGACGATATCTTAAATGTTCAAACATTATTGTCTTTTGTAAATATACACTCAATAAGAGGTGTAGTGCTATTTGTTCAAGGACCGGAGTGCTAAACTCCAAACTAATAACCTTTCATCAGAGACACGGGGCCCTATTTTAACAGCGCAAGTGTATTTAGGGCGTGTCCATCTCCATTTTGCTAGTCACACGGTGCATAATCTGGACGCAAAGTGAGGCGCAAGGTGCAAAGAGGTTGTATTTGGTGCCTTAATTATTCATACGTGTGTTTTGGGTGTAGCATGAATTAAACCAGAGCGTCCCTTTAAAAGCAGCGCCACTTGTCTCGTTTATGGTATGCGGTCAATGGTCGGTGGATCCTCTCCCAATCCTCTCCCAATCCTCAACTCCATTTGACTGCACATGAACAAATGCACCAGTCTTTAACTGAGGAGGAGGAGGGCGGCTGCAGATTGCAATCCGTAGATCTGGTCATAAAAGTTCTGATTAAAAATGCAGATAGGTGAAGTTATACATCATGGATGAGGAAAATATTAATTACATTACCAGCAGCGATCCCGCAGAAGCAGCAGCTTATGTCAGTTACTGTTCCGTGTTCTTCTACGCATCCAAGTTGTCCTGCCAAGTCTATATCTTAGTTTTGCTGCTTAAGTGTCCCGCGATATTTGATGCAGTGATATTACTGTAACGTGTAACTGTAAGTGGCCTCTCTAAGGGCGGAAATATACTTGCTTTTAACTATGCGTTCGCATGATGGCTGCCTGGCGTATCCTGCGTATGTTTCGAGAAATTAACGGTACACATCCGCAAGATGCAATTTGCACAAGAGAGAGGAAAAGAAAAGGTGAAAGGTGGACTATCGCACACAATGTTTCTGTAAGTTATGAATAAATTAATAACCCATGATTTTTTTCTTGTAAGTTAGCCCGAAATCGCCCAAACCCATAACCCACGGGACCCGTGAGTAAATAATGGAAAGCGCGGTGTACGCACAACAAAAATCTATCTCAAGATTATAGACTAAGGTGAGGAAAACATAGTTAAACTAGCTTTCATTTCCTATTGCCAATTTGGCTTTGTAATGTTTTGACTTATTCATTTGTTTTATTGGCTCTCTTGCATGGCATGACGCCTTAGTGACGATTTGAATTTCAAACGCAAACAAAATATGAAGTTCAACCGGATTTTGCTAGCTAAACATATTCTATTTCGACACACACACATGTTCCGGTGTGCTCCGGCAGGACTACACCTATGCACTCAATAGACACTCAGAATAGAATATGTCTTTAAAATGCTGTCTTATGCCCAAACTTCTCTGTTATGAAAGGTCCAAAATGTGTTTGGAAGAGGTCTCTTAGAGCAGGAAATAACTCAGATACCTTGAAGCTGGAAATGACAAAACCTCTGTTTACCCATTATTCCCCTAAATAGCTTACATCAAACTAATTATTTTAAATCAATATTGACTCTACTGCAAGTAACATCAGGAGTAAACTCTGCACTGGGAAATACAGTAGATCCATTGGTCTCAGTTGAGAAAATGTCATTGATGATATTGTTCCGAACTACTTACACCAAGCTTTTGTAACTTGAGGACATTTCTAAATGTCAACCAAGTTTTGAGGACCACCTTTCCAAAAGAAATGACATATCATAATCATAACGTGACCTAAAGAAAAGGGAAATAAAAAGCTTTTACTGCGCCGTGACAGGATTTCTCAAGGCAACGTTAGCTAGCTCTGGCAGACGTTAGCTAGTAGTGGCAGAACACATTTGATGATTTTCAAATGTAACTGATTATAGAAATTATGCATTTGAATTCGGCATTGTTTATTTATGAGAATTCTTGAGCACCTTTAGATATAAAAAATAACTATGTTTGTACATTACAAAGCCGTCTGAGGCCCACTACATGATGCTTTGAGGAGCAGAGAATAGCTGGTTTACACAAATTAAACATTTTCATGCTGCCTGCACTGACCTAAAATAGAGTGAATGGAGTTAAGCTGGGTGGAAAAACTTTGATTTTTTCAAAAACTTGCAGTCACATAGTCAACCCTAGCTGTCCTTTACAGACCAGAGCACTCTGCTGAGCAACAAACACCAGCCCTGATGCAGGACCTTCATATTTAAAGTCCTGTATCAAGGCTAGTGAGAGCATTGCTAATAGAAAATGCAGATTGATATTGAATGTTGAACTGTTGCAGTTCAATATCAGTATTGAACTACACTTTATCTGTCTGCAGGACAGGATTTTAGAAATACTGAGGTCATTAGCCCCCCAAACGCAATGTTTTTTGACCATTTTCAAAGCAAATCAAACCTTGCAATTTGCTTATGAAGTCTTGTGACTTGTCTTAAATTACTTGAAACATGACTTGGCAAGGAAATCTAAATAAACCCTGCTGCAAATGTTTCACACCCCACTTTAAATCATCCATTTCAATATTATATTATATATAGAGTGGTGGCAGCCCAATCTGCAAACCGAAGGAGTGGCACAGTCTGAATGATAGCATTGAGCTATTGGGTTCCCAAATAATCCATTCCCCTTTAAGGGCACTGTTCCTGGTGACAGCTGCCCTGGAGAAGTCATAGTGATGTCATCAGGTTTAGATTGACTTGCGATTGGAGACTTAAGTGGAGGTGTGGATTTGAGCTTGATAGTTCTTTCATGAAGCACAAGTTGACGAAACATGAACGTGTGGAGACTTGCGTTATTGGAAACGCAGGATCCTGTGATTTTGGAGTTTAACCTACTCCAGGGATTAAAAGTAAGGATATCTCAACCTTTGTTGCTTCTATTTTGACCCTTCTTTTATAAATCTCTTTTATGAGACCCCAATAACAAGTGCAATTCTAAATCTCTTCGATATCAGTGCACAATCTTTACTTACTTAGCCTATCTCTATCCCGGCCTAAAATGATATCTTGAATGTTGATACATACTTTTGGTGTAAAAATCGATGTGTATTGATTTCATCTCGTTGAAAATGTTTTGGCCGTGTCTATCAAGGAAATAGTGACCCTAAAAGATAATGATTAGAAACTGGAGGCAAATGTCTTAAACTTGGTTACAGCATGTCCTGTATTGCTTTGGAAAGCTTAATTATGTTTGTTTGTTGCAGGATCCAGATGACCATTTTCTTTTGTGGCTCCCTCAGTCAAAACCTAGTGACAATGTGCAGTCATTTTGCAAGCTGTCAAGTCACAACCTGCATTGATTCCCAAAGCCGAGGTTAACTGCAAAAGATCAAGAACTTGAATGACTACTTAGAATATTTTTTTTGGGAATCTGATAGCAAAGGATCCAGGGACTTTTACCTCAGAATTCCCCTTTATAAGTGCTTTATACAGTATATGTGCAGATTAATGTATATTATGTTTCCACCCCCCATCTGAATAGCACTGACTGGCCTCTGTTTGACTCCCTAAAATCAAATTAAAACAGAATATGTGGACTTAAACTAGTATAAATTTCAATTTTACAAGTGTCTCTGCACCTTACATACACATTTTAAATTGGGCCATAACTAAATATAAAGAGCAAAGATATTGCACCATAACTTCACAGCCCTACTCTCAAAAAAGACCTACAAAAGCACTCAAACATGGCCCCGTCTGCCACCATGGAAGTGGCAGACATGGTCATTGTAGCAATCTACTTCGTCCTGGTACTCGTGATCGGCCTCCTTGCCATGTGGAAAGCCAATCGGAGCACAGTGAGCGGCTACTTCCTCGCTGGTCGCTCCATGAATTGGGCGGCTGTAGGAGCATCTCTATTTGTCAGCAACATAGGAAGTGAGCATTTCATTGGACTAGCTGGATCAGGTGCTGCTAGCGGGCTCAGTGTGGCTGCATGGGAATTAAATGCTTTATTACTGCTCCAGTTGTTAGGCTGGATTTTTATTCCCGTGTATATTCAGTCCGGCGTCTACACCATGCCGGAGTACTTGTCCAAGCGGTACGGTGGGAGGCGACTAAAGGTGTATTTTGCCGCGTTATCTCTCGTCCTGTACATCTTCACCAAGTTGTCCGTGGACCTCTATGCCGGAGCTTTGTTCATTCAGGAATCCTTAGGGTGGAACCTCTATCTGTCAGTCATCCTCCTCATTGCCATGACGGCTTTGCTGACAGTCACTGGAGGTCTGGTCGCTGTCATCTACACAGATACGGTCCAGGCATTCCTCATGATTGCTGGAGCACTCTGCCTGACAGGCATCAGCCTCTTCAAAGTGGGAGGACTTGAAGGTCTTTATTTATGTCCTAAGTTGAACTATTTATTTCTTGCAATTATTTAAAGTACAATTTAAACTGCATACCATGCCATGCTAAACAATGTCCTGCCTTGTTATTTTAAGGTGTGTGGACCAAGTACATGCAGGCTACTCCAAACATCACTGCCATCCTGCTGTCTTCACCCAACCTGACGTATTCTGAATCCTGCCACCACCACCTAACCCCGAAGCCAGATTCTTTGAAGATCCTTCGAGGCCTGAGGGATCCAGACCTTCCATGGCTCGGTTTCTTATTGGGCCAGACTCCTGCCTCCATTTGGTACATGTCATGTGTCATGTCAGAGCCGGTCCTGACCTCTCTGGGGCCCTAAGCAAAATTCTGCTGAGGGCCCCTCCTACCTGACTGTGAGCCATGTAAACCAGTTACCATTGCCTCACAGTCGCATCTAACACCTCAGTGCACCCACTACAATCCTCCCTCCATTTAAATAGTTTGCTCCATCTGTCAGTCTAAGAATAAGCAGACCTATACAGAACAGAATGAGGTATAAATAAACAATATTTATTGAACAGAATTTTTTCTACAGACTCTTCAGAATAATATAATTAAAACATTGACATCATTGTCTTGTTTTAAAACTATGTGACTATGAGGAGTGACATCATGCCCACATATTGTCTGGACTGGTCCTCACAGAGATTGCTGCTGGAAAGTGTGAGTTTCATCTCGTGCTCACAAATATGAACGCATGTTCACACTCGGCGCGGCTCTCTATTCGATTGCGAACTGCAGTTTATAAACACCGTTGCCCGTTGACGTTTATCAAACGTAATAGATAGTATTATTTCTCTCTAACTTTTATCAGGCATGAAGTCTGGCAAAGGCTGGCAAGCAAGCAAAGACACAGACAGACAGAAATTCACTGCACTGCCCAGCAGGGTTAGCAAGACAGTCAGACTAGAGAGAGTTGCACTGCCCGCTAGCACATCAACTTAACACTACTGTTATTTGCTGACATCAAACTTGGAGAGGAGAGAACAGCATGAACATGTATGGATATTTATTGTTCCCAGAAGATTTATGCTAACCCACTTGGCCTTTCTTCCTGAGATGTTGTCAGGCTAGTACAAAACATCAGTGAAAATACTTTGAGCAGATTGTCATGACATTCTCTGAGTGCATTCATGCTCCCCAGAAGAATATGACCATGTTGACTTTTGAACATGTTTGCATGTTGATGTTAGCATTTAGCTCAAAGCACTGCTGCACCTAAGCACAGCCCTACAGAGCCGTCATCAGACCAGATGAGGCGTTGCAACGATTAGTGCAGGTTATGATGATTAGGATTAGATTTGCAAAGCTTATTTTAGGCAACGGTGCGTCATGACCTGTCGTAGCATAACTTTTTCAATTCAATTCAAATGGCCTTTATTGGCATGAAGAACAATATTGCCAGAGCATCAAAGTGCAATTTGTCCAAATATTTGGACAGTACACAATAGCAGCAATAAGAGCATTAAAAAAAAGATACACTATGCTATGACACGCAACCACACCACACACAAATTAACAGTTTTACTGTAGTTCTGTTGGGGTTTGTCCGAGTGGTGTTGCTGTCCCTTGCTTACCAATATGGCGGGTGTGCTCACGCATCCGCAACTCACATCGTGCAGTGGCTAAGATCGGGTATCCTTAGAGCTAAGTAGCTAGCATGTTTAAAAATGTCTAACCCAACAGTGCTTATGTTTGATCCCTGCCCACAAAAATAGCCTTTGTAGTCAGTACAAACAGCACAGGTAATGGGGAGTAAACCAGTGTCCTTGCTATATTGCTACTAGATACTTGGACTAGTTGATTGACTAATTGGTCAAGTATCAAATTGATTGTTAATCCTAAGCGTCCTCAATTTGTTTTCCAGGTACTGGTGTACAGATCAAGTGATTGTTCAGCGGGTTCTGGCAACGAAGAACATTGCCCATGCCAAAGGTTCTACTATCATGGCTGGATTTCTGAAAATCCTCCCCATGTTCATCATTGTCATCCCAGGTAGAGCCCGTTTATTGCTATTTTAATGGACTAAAATCCTGACTGTGGACTCAATAATGACTGATTTATTTATCATCATAATTCTAGGGATGATTTCCAGGATCCTCTTTGCTGATGAGTTGGCATGTATCAGCCCAGAACACTGCATGGAAGTATGTGGTTCTGCAGCTGGCTGTAGCAACGTGGCTTACCCACGGCTTGTCATGTCAGTGATGCCCCCCGGTCTTCGTGGTCTCATAATGGCTGTCATGATCGCAGCTCTAATGAGTGACTTAGACTCAATTTTCAACTCAGCAAGCACAATATTCACATTGGACATTTACAAGATGCTACGAAAGCAGGTGTCATCCAGGGAGCTGGTGATAGTTGGCAGGTTGTTTGTGGTTTTCATGGTGATCATCAGCATTGCCTGGGTGCCGGTCATCATCGAGATGCAGGGAGGCCAGATGTTTTATTACATCCAAGAAGTATCAGATTATCTGACTCCACCCATAGCTGCCCTCTTCTTGCTTGGCATCCTGTGGCATCGCTGCAATGAGACGGGTGCCTTTTGGGGTGGGATGATCGGGTTTGCCCTTGGAGCAGTGCGTCTGGTTTTGGCATTAGTTTACCGCGAGCCTCACTGCAACCAGCCTGATGAACGGCCATCTTTTATCAAAGATGTTCATTTCATGTATGTGGCAGCTGTCTTGTTTTGGGTGTCAGGTTTGGTGGCTGTAGTTGTGAGTCTCTGCACTCCTCCGCCCAGTAAAGAGCAAATCAGAACCACTACTCTGTGGGGGTTAAACAAGAGAAAGAGGCTTAAAGAGCAAGAAAAAGAGAAAAACGGAAAAGACATCAATGTGTTGAAGCCTCTAAACCAGAATGGTTCACCAATTTCTGACCCTAAAATGGTAGAAGAGGGAAAAGGGAGAGAAATGAGGGATGGGGAGGAGGAAGACCAGAGCTGCTTTAGAGGAGGAGTGCAGGGTCGGAGATGTATGAAGGCTTTAGAGTGGCTCTGTGGCTTACAGAAGAATCCGTCCAAAGATCAGGTCTTGACAGTCCAGGAACAGGAGAAGATAGTGGATGAGCTTCTCTATGAACCTCCTCGAAGCAGACTCATCCTGAACATAGGACTGGTGTTGGTAAGCTCTGTCGCGATCTTTCTCTTCATCTATTTCTCCTTATAGGCTTGTATAATTACAAGGAAGCAGGCCATGTTTGTCTATAACCTACAATCAGGAAGGGTCTATAGGTAAGATATCCTTCAAATTTTTCTGTGCGTCCTTTTTGTCCCTTTTCGTTTCCTGCAAAATTGGATCTAGAATCCTACATAGATTAGCAGTAGGGGTAGAGATAAGCTCAGGCTAAGGTCTTTTAAACAAAACTCTTTTCAACCACCCTTTAAAAGAGTTTTATTTTTTTTTAATAGAACAAATGAGTATTTTGTTGTATATTCAGATATGTATTTTCTATACTGTATATACTGTATGGTGATAACTGTGAATTGGCGTTCAGTATGGTTTAAACCAATTAGTTTGCACGAAGTGTCATCTGAACACATCTGAAAGCTTCCAAAGGCCTCACTTGAAGGCGGGGCTAAAAGCCTGCTATCATAAAGTGGGGCGAGACATGATGACTTGTATAAGTTCATGTTTAATGGCACCTGACTGGAAAATTTGTGAAAAAACTTTATCTTGATGCAATCAAGTCTTAATATTTTCACAGTGGTAGTGAATGGCACATTAAATTGCATTTTCTGTTGCCTGTTTTCTGGAAATTAGGTTGAAATTTGGATAGAGTCTTTTTTTTTTTTTTTTAAATCAATTTCACTTTGTAATACATTACATAGAAAGAATTGAAATATTCCTTTTTTTATTGGGGACTGTTGGGGAATCCCCCCCTTTAGTCAAAGTAGCTAGAATAAGTTCTAGCTAGCAAGAGGCTTTAATATTGCTATCGTGCTTATATTGGCAGCTGACCAGCTTGTAATGGTTCAGATACAGGTATGATCTGAGTTAGGACCGAACAAGATACTGTTTCAGCAAATGTCCAGTCAGATTGCAGGATATGCAATGACAAGTAAGGTAAATTCACTCAAACATGTCATGCTACAACTGCTATGCTGACTGATAGAAAAGGGAATCTCACGAGGTTCTCGTTTTCCATGACTAATCTATGTTGTGGGAAGAATCGTTCTTTCCCTTTGGTGAGGAATGAAATAAAGATCCGCCTAGTCGACAAATGTCTCAATCTATTTATTGTATCAAAGAAGCAATCAATTCTTCAGTTGAAGGAGACCCGTCTGACACACCAAAGAGGAGTGCAGAAAGAGAGCCTCCTACACACAAAATCCATTGAACATTTATACACATTTCACTGGGTGGGGTTGCATCTGCAACCAGGCGATAAGGGGGGCCAGACGAAAGTTTCAGCAGGTTGTTTTTTCGGTTGCGCCCGTCTGCAGTCTTACGTCTTACCATGACTAAGGGAAAAAACGAGGTGTAGCCAGACATAGTTTGGCTACATTTCATTACACATTAATTAATCTAGGTATAATATCCTCATGGAACACACAGTATGCATAATACTATAACAAGCAAAATACATACAATAGAATACATGATTGCATTGGAAAATATGTTTGATCAGTATACATATATTAATAGCACATTATTAATGCAACACACAAGTATGATAAATTGACACAACAATCTACAAGAAAAGTCAGACTTTAGAAGTGTAGACCCGAGACTATAATTTAAGCCATATTTGTACTTCACAAGAACTTTGCACAATAATATTACCAAATGCAACTTAAAAACTTTTTTTTATATTTTACATGTTACTTCTATGTGTACATGCTCTTGGTGCTGTAGAACTAACCATTGTGTCAAACGCAATACTGTTGCTTTACAACACTGTTTGGGTGGAGTTTTCAGGAGAATTTTAGCAATTGTCCTTTTTGTACAAGAACTGTGGTAGAAAACTGTTATTTTGCTTCTAGCCTACACACGTTTGGAAGCTTGTGTCATTGATAAATGTGACTTAAAATCTGTTGAGCTGGTTAATATCTTTAAAATGGACATCCAAGTGGTAATTATGAACATGAATTTTGTAATTTTCAATACTTGGTGAAATATAAAAATAGTACACAGTAGAAGCATTTAAGGTAACTTAACACTAATTTATTTCTAATTGGTAATGTGCCTTTTTTTAACACCCCAACATGACCAGCTAGTCATTAGAAACACTGATAATTGCTATCTCAACGTGACAAAGTTTCGCACCTTAAAAGATGAAAGCTAATATTCTTGATTATTTTCTGTCACATCTGTTTTTGTAATAATCACATAAAATATGATATAAAACACTGTTTTGAACTTGTAGGGACACTGCACTGCACGCCAACATGTAAGCGCTGTCATGACAAATTGCATACAGTATGCTAAGTGTTAGCACAGTTAGTGGTGTATGAATGTTTATGATGCATATGTGCTAGTGCTCAAACACACAAGGATGTGTTGGGCAAAGAAGCATTTAATGCAATCTTGTCACATTTTTTTATTTTATTTTCTACACTTATTACAGAACTCAAAGGTTGTCTTTGACTCGTAATGTTTAAAAAAATGTTATGCAGGTAACTGTGAATTTGTTGTTCTTGTGCTGATTTGTAAGAACTGATCTTAAGCCTGATTTCAGATGTGAAGGGGAGGACTTGGAATGAGTTCCTCATTCTGGCCTCCTGTCCTATCCAGTGAATATAATTGCGATACTGTGCTTTTTTAACCCTGTGCAATTAAACTGAATGAAGCGTAGTACCTGTTCTATGCAAGAGAAACTGATTAAGTCGAGCCAAATAACTTGATTGGCATTTCTCGATGTAGCCGTTGTGAGGAATTGCTCAGAAATGAGCAGAGGGGCTGGTTCTAAGTTGCCTTCTCGCATCTGACTGTAGGGAGTGCTTATGCCATTGTTCTATGCAATAAACATTAGGATGGGAGATTATAGGATGGGTTAGGAGTACCAAAATTAAATTGTAATAGTTATTGTGGGATTAGCTTGCTACAAAAAGCAAATATGCTCTTGCTAACTGATTCTTGTATAATGTAATCTTTCTCCCAACTGCAGAGGAGAGCAGTAATCGCTGACGAACTTGACACCTTTCAGCACTCACAGGTTGTCCTTTAATGGAAAGAAAATCTAACCAAACTGGTCATTCTGGTCCATGTAAAGGCCCCCGCCAGGATATGTAAATAAGGGTTATTGTATGTTAACAGTTTGCAGTGTTCAGAAATGACATGATGTAGCTTGTAGGCTTTCTCTGAACTGATGTGCTTGACAGAGAGGAGAAAAAAAATACAGTTTATTTATTATAATGACAGACGTCAGTATTAGTTAATGGTACATCCATCGGCACAAAGTTCACTGGTGGATTCCCAGCAAGTTTATCACTGACATGACTCCTGCCATTGACTATACGCTACAAAAACACACTCAACACAGTCCAATTCGGTTCAGGCTGAAATATCTCAACAACAATTGGCTACAACATTAATGGTCCCCAGAGAATGAATCCACGTCTTTTCCTCCAGTACCACCAGTTGGGTGTTAGCAGAAGCAGATGACAGCGCCCTGTTGTTCCAGTGTAGTGCGATCAGCCTGAGGAGGGTGAAGCCCTCCTGCTGCAATATGGAGTCAGATCTCACTGAAGCACATATGCAAGCAGTCAGTGTAGTACTACCTCTTTCTGAATAGGGTGGCTAACTAGCGTTTTTCTTTTTTTTTGGCTAAGGATCGCACATTTGCCCCCTCTGTAATGGGCCTGCAAGGTCTGCCCTTTCTGTGCCAGATGAGATCACCGGCCCTTCTATCACACTTCCTGTGCAATGCTGCATGCTCTCGACAAGACATGTAGAAAAGACACAGACACAGTGCGAGCAACACCACCTTTGAATCAAGCCGAAAGATAGTGTTATCATGCTGACCTTAGCATTTAGCTCAAAACACCATCAAGTGCGCTCTCATACAGTATATTCACTAGCAAAGCTGTAGACTCTTTGGTCTTGTTAAAGATGGAACTCCAGTGATTTAGTATTATACATCCAGAAGGTTGTGGGACTCACTCAAGTGTTACATAAGCAATCGTAAAAATGTTACATAAAATAGTAAAATGCAGCACTTTGCCTCAGGACAGACCATGAACCAGCAGGTTATTGCATGCAAATCGGACTTTACGTACTGTGAACAACATCCTCTGCTGCAGTGGAAAGTTACAGACTGAAGGTGGAAAGTTACTGGATAGAAACATCCCCCCAAGCTCACTGCAGAAAAAAAAAGAACGGTTAGAGTCTTTTTTTTCTCTTTCCTTGGTGTCTTCAAGTGCATAGTCCTGTAATACTGCTGCACAGTTGAGCTGTTTTCAGGAGATTTTACATTCTGTCTTAAAATACAGTCATCAAACTCTTGTTTGATGACAGGAAACCTGAATAAACTGAATAAAGGTGCAAAGGTAGACAAAGCAGTTTTTGCTTGTGCTGGAAAAAAGTAATGGTAGTAAAAATAATAGTACCCTAAATAAGAAATTAAGTTCAAATATTTTGAATATGCACCGATCAGCCACAACATAAAAACCACTGACAGATGGAGTGAATGACATTGATCATGGCTACAGTACAATGTTCTAGTGGAAAACCCTGGGTCCTGGT